>JACJUY010000949.1:0-83691 GCA_014220935.1 Platorchestia sp. MABIK
AGTGCCCTGTGCGAAACCATACTGTGGCATAAAATCCCCTGATAATTCTCTAAGCTAAATGATGCTTGAAATATTACTCTTTTTGGGACTCTTGCTGTGATTAGTAAAATTCATACTATGATACATAATGAAAATACAAAAATTATTCAAAAGATTATGCCCCAGGGGGACAAAGTTGGGGCCCGAATTGATGTGGGTAGGCCTCCTTTTTGTTGAAATATTTGCGTTTATTTGTTGAAGGACCATCTTTTTTAACGCGTTAACTGCGATGGGTTAAACTGAAGTTCAATATTCAATTAAAGTTTAAAGTCAATTGTTTAAGTAAAAGATAGTAGTGAACTTGACATTTCCTGCGAAGTGACCCACCGGTGGTCACTTAGGTGATTTTCTTGGTGCTGCTGACCCACCTGCAGTTACCAACTTATTTTTTATAAATACTTAATGAAAGCTAAATAAAAGCCAGATCCAGTTTCTGTTTGCCGTTTTCAAAGTTGATTACTCAGAGGACAACAAAGTTAATTAACTTTGAAAACGGCAAACAAAAACTGGATCTGGCTTTAATTTAGCTTGCATTAAGTATTTATAAAAAATAAGTTGGTAACTGCAGGTGGGTCAGCAGCACCATGAAAATCACCTAAGTAACCACCGGTGGGTCACTTCGCAGTAAATGTCAAGTTCACTACTATCTTTTACTTAAGCACCTACTACTTTCTTCTTGAGTTTTTGAATTATTCTGTGATTTTTTACCTGAACTCTGTGATACTGATTAGCAAGGAAATATTTTATAAGTTCTCTGTGATGCTATTTTTATATTTCGGTGAAAACTTGATTTCAGTGTGTAGTGGATGCCCAAATATAAAATATGTGATGAAATTTATTTATTTGAACCTATAAATTTTAATAGTCAATTAATAATGTATAATTATGCTATGTTATCGCCGCCTTTTGCTTTATTATGCTTATTTATCCATTCGAGGCAGCGATAACTTCGAATGGAAGGCATATGCTTCATAATGGCTGAAAATACTCTCGGTACGCACGGCTTTAAATAATGGCGCACAGAAATACATGTTTTTACGTATGTGGACCGTGCAATGAAAATGCATATTTAATACAATATTATGCATACTTATGCATTTCATCAGCCGCCTGTCATGCAACTTTATGCACAATTATGCTTTCGAGGCGGCGACAATTATCGCGGCAAAAGAGGTCTTTGGCGACGATAAAGTCTGCTATATATCGCCGCCTTGGTGACGATAATCATGCATAAATAAGCACACTACTCGGCGAACCGTGTGCATACTTTTCGAAGAGGCGGCGAAAAAGTTAGACTGGGAAGTAAGCCATTAAAAACCACTTTGCATATCCAGCAAATATAAGATCACGTCTACGATGATCGCAATATCAAAGTTAACTGAACTTCAATTTTAAGACAAAAAACTTGAGAATGAAAAAATGAACCAAATTAAGCTGATGGTTCATAAAACACCAAATACACCAAGATGGTACTAAAACATATTCTTACACCTGTGGTTAGCCAGCATAGGGAAGTAAGTGTGTCGAGCTGATTGGCATATACGGGACGCTAATTTTTTAAAAGCGGGTAAATTTGACACATGAGCAATTGAGCATGCTTGAACTTGCCAATCAGTCTCGACGCACCTGCTCTCCTAGCCTGGCTGATCGCTGCCGCAGCATTTCATTTTCGTGCGATCTTGCAACTCTTGTGGCACTTTAAGACACTTAAGTCTCTGTGTGTAAATAAATTGTATGACCTTTACTGATAGTGTGTCTGTATTCAGAAGATATTTAGAACTTAGGAACTTCAGTGAAAAAAGAATAAATGAAAATACCAGAACTTTACATCACGTCCATCCAAGTGATTAGATCTCAAATCCAATATGTTGGGCAATCCTCTTTCAAAACTTCGTTTGAATTTTACTTCTTTTTTATTTTGAATCCATTCATGAACGTTAATGACAAAAAGAAAGTAACGAAGAGTTTATAAGAATCATTTCAAATGTTATTAAAAACTATCCTATTATTTCAGGCGTAGACGTGTTAGGGCTTACTCACTTATATTGTAGATCTCGCGTAGCGCTCGTATCAACAAGTCATGGGCTTGACGTCGCCACAAGCAGCATGCACTGCAGCTCGACAACGCCGTCACTTACCGATGAAGAATGAGGAGACTGGCACGACTGCTTCAGGACGACGTGACTAGAGGGTAGAGACTAGTAGCCGTTAGAAGCTACGCTTCAAGTTACGCGAGCGGATTTCAGAAGGAATGTGTTGCGGTAAACTAGCCTTTTACGTTCAACCATACTATTTGGTCAGGTGTACCTCTTTGTAGATTTTTGATGCATAGTTAAGGGGCAGACGTGTCAGTTATAACTATAGGCATGCTAGTATGATAATCGACACGTGTTTTCGTCAAGTACTTTAGACACGCAAACCTACGACACTTACGAGGCTTGCACTTAACAACTTTTGTCGTAAATCAATCAATATTCAAGTTTTTATCGAGTAAACACCCCTTCAATTTATTAGAAAATTTCCTTTTCAGAAAACCACAGCTGCTGTCAGCGAATATTTCAGCTTCCTGTAGCCTGAATTACGGAAATCAATGCAGAAAGGCTGTGAATAGTAAAGCACTATACGAGATCGTACCAGCCGGTAGTGCATGCAAGTTTCACGTGCGGTAAAAATCGCGTACCGCGCCAGGGACAACCGGCGAATAACACACCATCCACGCGTGAGCCCCTGAAGCAAGGCAGCACCTCGGCAGCCCGGGCCTGCCCCGGACGCATTGCTATCTCATGGCATCCTGACGGCGATAGCCGCGGCAGGCATCCGTCAGGCCCACAGGAGAACCGCTGCAAATTGCCCCTCAGACGGTATTTAAATGAGATAGGTGAGTTGATCTTGGATTAGATGACTCACCCTTGGCAAGTAAAGATGAAGATGAGCATGTTAATTCGGCTTATGACGAAGCTTAGTTTGGGGAACAAATACTCGTAACCAACGCATGGTTAAAAATTAGGCGAAGAAAAGTTTGGAAATTACTTGTAATATCAGAGTGACAGCAATGAATATTCGTTGTCTTTCATGTAAACTAACAGGCTTTAGCAAGCTGTGTAAGATCAAAACTAAGGCGTTAAGTGAAAATTAGTGGGGGAACAACATGTAGGTGAAGATTAGTGGGAAACAAAATGCAGAGGACACAGTAGTCTAATTTTCATGTCCTTTGATTTTTTTTATTCAATTAAATTTCACAAAGCGCTTTTTCGTTTTCCTGATAAAACCGTTAAATTTATCCTGTGATGAATGGTGTATGTGACGAATAGTATGATTTTATTTCAGAAGAATGTGAAGGGAAATCCAGTCAACGAATTAAGCAGTGCAAAAATTTTCATTATTTTCAATCTCAAATTATCATGGTACAATGGGGAGTTCGAAATTCTCTATCTCCAGCGTTGGCATAAAACAAAGAATTAGTAAATTTATGACATTGAAAAATAGTTTTGTGGCTATTTGAAAGGTTTTCGTTTTCCCGAGATTTACGGTAAAATCCATTTAACACTTTGACTGACGCGGGTAAAACAGAAGTTCAATATTCAACTACAATTTAAAGTCAATTCTACGCAATGTTGAATATAGCAAACATTTAATGGATTATGCCTTCATTTAGCTTTAATTAAGTATTTCTGAAAATTGTGTTGGTGACAACTGGTCGGTCAGCAGCATTATGAAATTTCCATCCGTGTACAACCGGTGGCGTACGTCGCAGTCAAAGTGTTAATGAAGTTTTAACAGTTTGATGCGGCAAAGCGTTTCCCTCGGCGTACACGCAAATCGAAATTGTCATCAAGAACTCACCGAAAACTGAGTCGTTATAAAAGGATGAACTCAAGAGTCTTATTGAAGAACATCGCAGAAAACTTAGATACTGTCCGCTGGAATAGCGTAGGTATCATATAATAAAACATTGTTTAAATGGAATAAATTGATTTGAAATCAATCACAACAAACAGCTGATCGCAAGGGATACCTCATTACATGCTAGGTCATATTGCTGCTCACTTTGATTTCTTCAAAACTTTCATGAACAAACAAATTTGCCTGCACGAAAGAGTGACGAAGCTTTTTAAGTAATGATGCAAACTATATTGGACGCGAGAAAAGTTAGATTTTCATCAATCTTAATAAGAAAAAATAGTAATTACTGAAGACTTCCCCGAGAAACTAAAACAGAACTTAGACTTGTGCTGAGTTTTTCAGTAAAAATCATACTAATTCAAACATGTTGGCAATTTCGATTTCTCTAAAAATTGGCCACACTGAGGTCCGTCAGGCATGCTTAATTATCTATGAAGCCGGCAATTAAAATTTAGGATTAGTAGCATATACATGACGCAAAGGAGCAGTCGAAATGTTTAACCATTTGTGAACTTTGTTTCGCGGCTCGAAGCTCAGCCTTTACTGCAAAATCCCACCAGTATCCTATAGGCAGACAGTTTACGATGTTTGTGTTTTGATAAATTTGGCCCAGATTGCAGAGCCCCTCCCATGCCAAGAAAAGATAAAACTCGCAAAACCTCGCTCTAGACACAATCAAAAGAAGCGGCAAGGTCAATCCATTCGTGTGTCATCATCGACAACGGCTAAGACGAGACTCGTCAGCATCACAATTCACACAACCATCAAATACCCTGGCTAAAGCAGCCCGTAGACGATCAATTTTATTGTCAATATCTTTGACTCAATATATTGATGAAATTTTTTTTTTTGCCCACTAAAGCCCCAATTTTTTGCCCCAATAGGCGATCAATTTTATTGTCAATATAATTGACAATGATGAATATTGACAATTATATTGATCGTCTGTGGGCTTGATTGACAACCGTCAATTAATTGACTCAATGCATTTGACGCAATAAAATCAGTTTTAGCCCATAGGCCATTGGTTCCCAACCTGGGGGTAAATAACCCCCTGGGGGTAATTTAGCAATTTTTCGGGGGTAATGGAGGGGTGAAAGAAAAAGGTTAAGAATTCTGAAAATCAAGTAAGCATTGGTATTAGGATTAATGTTAACTTAGTCTTAGTATTTTAAGTTGTAAAGTAAACCTATTATAAGTAAGTAAAAAAGCTAAACCGAAACCATATAAAGTTGCCGAACAACAGAAATGCCACACCATTGCAGAGAATCTGATTATGCCTTGTGCATACGAGATGGTAAGCAAGGTATGTGGGGAGGAGCAAGCGAAGAAACTGAGTGTCATATCTTTATCAAACAACACCATCCACAGACGAATCGATGACATGGCATCAGGTATCTTGTCCCAAGTTATAACAGAGATCAAAGAAAGCTCATATAGCAAATTCTCCTTGCAATTTTATGAATCGTGTGACATAGCCAGTTGTGCTGTTCTCCTTGGGTTCGTCCGTTACGTCCACCAGGACAGGATCAAAGAAGAGTTCCTATTGTGCGAGAATCTGCTGACAACCACGAAGGGAGAAGATGTCTTCAATATCATTAACAGTTTCTTTACCAAGAATGGATTGGATTGGAACAGCGTTCAACAGGTAGGGAGCGATGTTTATATAAGGTCCAAATTAGTATAAATACAATGAATTACATGGCATATAGTTATATACAGTCATATGCATGATTAACACAAAAAACATCGTGCGTCGTACTGAAAAACTAAAGTACCAAAATAATTAAATTAATATTATATAATTATAACGCAAAAGATAAGTAACAATGACAAACTGACGCAATCTATAATAATTTTTCTTTTTAATCCAGGTCTCCGTCGATGGAGCACCGGCGATGATGGGTGGTCATCGTGGATTACGGGGCCTCATGCAAGCTGTCAATCCAGAAATTTCTGTAGATCATTGCATCATTCATCGGTACTCTCTTGGACCGAAAAGCCTGCCTGGTAATCTGAAGTTAGTGTTTGAAGATGTGTTGAAAATCGTCAACTTCATCAAGTCCAGGGATGTGAATTCGCGCATTCAAGGAGCTGTGTAAGGAAATGGGAGAACAGTATCAAGTTCTGCTTTACCGCACCGATGTTCGCTGGTTGTCACGAGGCAAGGTTGTACATCGTGTCATTGAGCTCCGAAAGGCTATTCAGGAATTTCTGGAGCAAAAACGATCTCCTTTTGCTACCAAGTTCACTGATAAGGAGTGGCTTGCTCGACTTCGTTACTTGGCTGACATATTTGCGGAGCTGAACAGTGGTAACCTGCAACTCCAGGGCCGAAACACGACTGTCATTGATGCCCGTCACACTGTGGCTGCATTTCTGGCGAAACTGAGACTCTGGATTCGGCGCTTGGAGAAAGGAGTGATAGCCCAGTTCCCCACCCTAGACCAGTTTATTGAGGAGAATAGTCATGATACTCATACTGGATCTCTTCTACAGACCATCAACAAAGAGATGAGCGACCATTTGAAGGGGCTTGAAACAAGCATGCATCACTACTTTCCAGAGAGTGACCAAGAAACAGCCAGTCTTCAGTGTATTATTCATCCCTTCTCTGAACCTGATGAGGCTATTCATGATGATGATTTCCCTGCAAAGGAGGAGTGGATCATAATGCGAGCCAATGAAGCCTTGAAAATCGAATTCCAAAACCAAAATGCAGATTCCTTTTGGATTCCACGACTAGCCGACTCGCCAACTCTGTTCAAGAGAGCCTTTAAGTTGTTGGTATCATTCTCAACAACGTATCTGTGCGAGAAGGGGTTCTCAACTGTGCTGGGGATGAAAACAAAAAAGAGGACTCGCTTGAATGTAGCAAACGATGCCAGGCTGGCACTTTCAACCACGAAGCCAAGAATTCCTCAACTAGCTTCAAATATGCAACTCCAACCATCTCACTGATGCTCCTGACATCTTTGGTAAGTCATTAGAGATGCAAAATGTACTAATACAATATATATATAAAAGAAGTTATCTCTAGTGTTTTAGTTTAGCCATATATATATTACTGTTGACAACATTTTGTGAAAGGGGTAACATGCTTAATGTGGCATGCTAAATTGGGTAACAAGCTGAAAAAGGTTGGGAACCACTGCCATAGGCGATCAATTTAATTGTCAATATCATTGACTCAATATTTTGATGAGATTTTTTGTTGCCCACATACGGCGTCAATCTTTTCATCAATGTAATTGATGCCAACCATGGCACTTGCATTGTCAGTCCCTTTAGCAATGCAATTATCAATGCTCAGATACTTGCTTATCAACAATTGTTTTAATGCTGTCACAATTCTATCTTCATCACAGTTTACTAATTCTGCAATTCCAAAGTTGATTTCACTGTATTAGATATATAGCTGTACTATACGTATAACTGATACCCCAAGTAGTTTCATGATTTAAATATCATTACTTTCATCCAATAATAAACTGAATTTATTGTTGCAATTATCGTTGGTCAGTTTTTCGAAATGAGGATACAATACATTTTTGATAATGTTTTTGCATTTTGTTAGATGTATTTAAACATCATCAATAGTTTTTCAGTTGGAGATGTGCTTTAGCATATCAACCATATGATCACAATCAAAAATTGCACTATGGTGGCACAAAAACATGGCAGTAGCCGTCTTGGTCTGGTTCACAATCTGAACATAACGCGTTCCGAACGTGTTAAGTTTGCTATTCTAATAATTTGGTTAGGCAAATCGACAAATATTATGAGAATGAAGTAGTAAACATTACAGCAAATTCATAATATTAATTTAGAGTGATATATCATATGCATCGCTTGAGAGTAATTCCCGCAAGATAATATCAAGCAAGCTAAAAAACTATCTAGATTTTTTTAGCTAATATCTACATTCCAAACTTTATAGCAAGGTTCAAGCAAAAAAATCTAGATCTATCTATTAAATAACTAGAGTGTCAGGATGCCTGCACACAAAAAGATTTGATGAGAGAAAGCAAGCAAGCTTGAATTGATTAACATGGATTCATTCCTATAGGAGTGCACACACTGCAAGCAAGCAAGAGAGCGAGCGAGAAAGACTGAAGATTGGCTAAAGCGAGAAACCGACTCGAAGATGGTTTCACGCTTGAGAGCTGCAGCGAGAAACCTCTGGCTGCCTGGCAGTGCGCGGTGAGATGTCGATAAGGGTGGCGTACTGCTCAATTCCTCCAGCATACACTGAACTTCTGCTATCCAAAGTTAATGCTGTACTTTGCATTTTGAACTCAAAAAAATCCAAAGCACGAGGACAGATTACGTGTTTCAAAGCAATGGGATAAAGTAGGACTGAAATTCAACGTTACAAACGCATGCTTGTACTGCTCGTTTTTGTTAGAGGCATCTCTCCATGGCATTTAGGAGCAACTGGCTGTTATTTTGTGTGTGATAGATCCTGCCGACATCTTTCTCTCTCGCTTGCTTTCTCGCTTTCAGTCTTTTGGTATGTAAGCACCCTCAGCCCTGGTTGCCATAACTTGGCCTGCGTATTTTGTTAAAAGTACCACATTTAGCCGTACGAAAATAGCAGATTCCAAGGAAAAAGTACTAAGTTATTACTTTTCTACACAATGCTTATAAAAAGGCTAATAATTATACATAAAATTAGCTCACTACATTCAAATGACTTTTTTAAAATAAGACATAAAAAGTACCGCATATTTGTAGCAGCGCACTCCAGCATGCAAGAAGTAAAAGATCAGCGTGTACACAAAAACAAAATTCGAAGTATTTCCAGATGTATACACTACGACTTCCAGAGCTCAGAATGAAATATTGACGCAATATATTGACGTGCCCAAATGGACGTTTCAATATATTGACGAACCATCAATAAAAAATCAAAATGATATGATTTTGTCAATCCATTGAGTCAATTAATTGACGGTCGTCAATCAAGCCCACACACGATCAATATCATTGTCAATATTCATCATTGACAATTATATTGACAATTAAATTGATCGTCTATAAGCTCAAACTGATTTTATTTCGTCAATACATTGAGTCGATTAATTGACAGTCGTCAATCAAGCCCACAGACGATCAATATAATTGTCAATATTCATTTTGGTCAATTATATTGACAATAAAATTGATCGTCTATGGGCCGCTTTAGCCTCTTATGTACAAGGCAGGACACATTTATGCTAATAAGATGAAACAAGCTCGTTTGGAGAGCTGCAAGAAAGATTTGAATTGCATGGTTGCAGGCCAATTGATCGATCATCAAGTTTTTTCTGATACGAAGATTTTTACAGTTGAAAGGCCTTGTAACAGACGCAACGATCCCTGCATTGCCTCTTCGAGCACGATGCCAACCAAGAAATGAGCTAGCGTCATGACCCACTGCGCGGTATCGAGTGAGGGTGACGTCTTTACCCACTTATTTACCGATTATGAAAAAGTAAATACCAAGTCCCTCTACAATGTTTGGCAAACACAAATCATTCCGTGAAAGAAGGCTAAGGCTTCCTTCGAATAAGATTGCCATGCTCCAACAAGACTCGACTCCCGCCCATACGGCGAGCAGAACCGTTGACTTGCTCAAGAGGTCAAGAGATCATGAGTGCGATTCTGGGAGGAAAACTCTTAAATTTCAAACTCGTCTGACTTGCAGACCATTGGATTACTATTTTTGTCTAAAATTGAGGTAAAAGCTTGAACAAAGCCCCACACCAGCGTCACAGCGTTTAAGGAGGACATCAAAAAGGCCGTGGACTCGCGGAAAACGGCAGAGGTTATCCGCGCCGAGTCTAGCATTTGAAAGCGTGCGGAAGCTGTCATTCTAAAAAAAGGCAGTTATATTGAATAAAACTTTGTTTTCCTTGTCTCTAATATAAACTGTCAAAATTTCAAGAAATGATGTTACTTTTTTTGAATTATTAGGATTTAAGCATAGAAAAGGAAATAGTATGAATTAATCTGAACGGCCCTGAACGCCCGATATCATGAGCTAAGTTTCCAGCCGAATAACACACTAACCCCTCATTTGAATCCGCGGCTGAATGGTTATGAAAACAAAATTACAGTTCTGTAAGTGGCTTCTATAACTCTTTACTTGAATTTCATTACCAATTTACCGTAGGAATTCAAAAGCGAAATAAATTGTCGTTCCTCAAAATACCGTTAGGAATGAGAACATGTAACCGTCGAGGAAAGAAAGGATACCCCAATCAGAAATTCCTTCAAATCTTATCAAGAACTATACACAAAAGCTGGAAGCTATGCAGTTGAATTACTTTGTTAAAAATCAATGCTGTAATTTTCCATTATTTTACCTCGCGTACGGATAGTTTTACACAGACTTTCCTAAAACAATTTTTTTCGTTAAATCTTTTTCAATTATTCTCTCAGAAATGAACAGTTTCACTCCTTATTTTCCAATGCAGGGTTTTCCACTACAACACACGTAAAACTTGTTATCAATGCAACGGAATGAATATAAACACTAAATATTGTTGAATTTACGTGTAATTTCGTCGTGACTAACTGTGTCTGATCTTCGAGGGAATTCATCGATAAACGCAAATGTTGCACATCTCTTTTATAAAAATTTTTAGATGAACTTCTGTAATGAAAAGCATTCGCAACTATAGAGGGTGGCAATATTGCTCCAAGCGGGAACAGAAGTTTATGAATCTGATGATAACCACATATTTGAAACTTGCTTCATCTCGAGCTCGACCTTACGTGATCACATTTTCATGCGGAGTTAACATGTTCCAATTGACTGATTTGTAAAAATTACTTTAGAGCAGAATTAGGTTTGTATAACGAAGCCATAATTCAATAAGAAATGCAATCTAAAAGTTAAAACTAGATGCAGAAAACTATCTATCTAGATAGTGCAGATTAAATTGGACGAGAGATTGTCGAGCTAATAATACTCTTATATTATTTTAAAATTAACAGCGAAATCAACTGGAAATACTTGTAAGTGTAAATCCTTTTAACCGATTTATTTTACATTAGAGTGAATATAAAGCGTACGGAAACACATTCAATAGCTTGAGAAAACGGATATTAGGTACGTTTTCCTCAGTTATGAATTTCCCTGATCTTTTCGTAATTCTGGGATCTCTTGAGTAGCATACATGAACAAAAATGCAAAAAGTCTACGGATATATTTTTCAAGCTTCAATTACAAGTCCAGTGGAACCAAGAAATAAATTAAAAAAAAAAAATACAACTTTTTCTGGAAGCTTTTATCAAAAACAAAAGAAACTCTCTAAACAAGGTTTTATGAATGGTGTCTTCTATTAAGCCATGGGAATGATAGACTGCAGACAAGATATTCGAACTTTTTCCTGTAGCAAAAGTACGGACACACATCAGAATCATTAAAGGAAACTATTATTTTTTATTTGAAATTCATTAAATATTAATTACCTTTTAATAGAACTTTGTTAGGCGGAATAAAAAATCCATTTGAGTAATAATGATTGAACTGTATTTAAATACGACAAACAACTTTGCCCCTCAAAATTTTAATAAAGAACCAGTTGCAGGCCCCCGCATCAGTACCGAACGGGTAGGACAAAGGCTTACAAGTGCTTCAAATTCTGCAGGTAAGAAAGGTCTGGGCATTACTGTAGAATATTCTAAGAAAAGCAATTTATTGTTCAGATGCGTGCGAAAAATCATGTTTGGGGGAAGTTTGTTTAACGTCTAGCTTGCAGCCCACAGGCAAACGTAAGTTCTTTGTGGGTGAACAACAGACAAGCTTAGCGAATTCTCGTCTTGGTCTTGAGGTAAATCTTTAGATGAATTTCTCCTTCCCTTCAATGAATAAATTGATTTATTTGATCAAAGAAATTGATGAAGTTTCAGTACATTATCTTCTCGGTTCAAAAGTTTTAATTTCGACATGATTAATAACGGCAATACTTCACTTTTGGACGGCGTGTGCTTGGCGTCAATTGAGAAGAAAACGCGCAAATTCGTTGACAGAACGGGAAGAGACTACACTTGCGGGGGAAAAGTCCTGTTTTGACTCATGCGGTAAATTCCTAGAACGACTGGCACTTAACACATTGACTGTGATGGGCTAAACTAAAGTTCAGTATCAATTCAAACTTAAATGCAAAAGTTGTTAGATATTTCATAAATACCAAACAGTAACTGGGTCCATTAAATACCATTTGTTTTAAAAGATTTTTAAAACCTTTTCAAAGTTCTGTAATAGCTATCTCCATGCACTGGTGTAGTGGTATACTAACCCAGTGTTACGATAGCAAATAATTATGCATCTGAAATGTGAAGTGTCAATATCTTGCACAACGCATATGGCTCCCCCACATAGTGTTTATGGTATCAAAGCGAGCATTTATTCTTGTGCCTGAATGTTGCGCGATATAAAAAGAACATGTATTCAGTCTGAGACATGTATTGAAATCTCGCATCAATGAAAAGTGAAAAGGGTTGATACAAATCTACGCTGATGGGGCGAAATTAGTGAGTTGATAGCCTGCCTTGCGTAATCAAGAAATGTTGCAATTTTACTCTCAGTTATGACTCCACGTCCTGGGATGGGGTGCTGCATTTGTTTGTCGTTTTCTCGGATAGCAACGCACATTGTTAGATCAATAACTGTGATTTCATTTTCAAATATTGAGATTTTTAAAAATGATTTTATTTTGAAACATACAAATAAATGTTTTGCCATTTGCATATCCTAAATATAAGAAAAGTGCAAGGAAACATGTCTTCAATAAGATCATTATTTTGTTTAAGAAAGTCAATGCACAAAAACATTTGGAATGTTTCGACCTCCTAGGTCAATACCGACTCTGAAAACAAATAGAGAAAGAATTTGTCAAATATCAAATGTAAATCAAAATATATCAACCACGCGACAGGAAAAGCAAAAAACACACGAAAGAAACAACTCACTAATAAAAAAGTAAAATGTTCAGAATCAATAATACATTAGTTATAAAGGGAAAGCTGATTGCAAGTCATTCAAAACACGTTTTTCTTTTAAAGTGTGAAGAGATTAAAAAATGCTGAAGTTCATTTGATTTGTTGCAAAAGATATTACTTTAAAATTCCCTAATCTAACTGGAATATCGCACTACTCTACATGAGAGCTGACCGAAGCATGGGGGGGGGCGTGGAAGCAACTGGTTGGTTCTAAAACTCCACAATGAATGTCAATGAATACTTTTATTCGTTGACTTTCTAAAATATCATTATCTCACTAAAGATGTGTTTCCTTGCACTTTTATTCATAATTTTGAAACGTGCTCTTGCAAAACGTCTTACAGAGACAGCTCAGTGAAATTTCGTTTTTTTTCTCTTCTACACTGTATCATGTTTTTCATTGAAGGTTTAAATCTCCCTTTTTTTGACGATTTAGTGCAGTTTGGTACGACTAATTCCGTGTCAACACATTAGTTGAAAACAAAGGAATGCATATGAACATCAACAGAAATAGATTTATCGACTTAAAATTAAGAATAATCTACACGGTCAAAGCTGGACTTCACAAATTTCTTAGACTCTCTTCACTGTATGATAGAACGTCAAAGAGAGGAAACTGGTTAGCCGAGACGAATGTTCTTTCTACATACGCTGCTCGCATTCATGCTTAAAACGCTTAATTTGATTAATTTCATTAGTCTTATTTTTTGGATTGGTGTACGAAAAAATTATCTTGTTGCGTCATAGGAAACGATCCCATGCGAGAGCAGAAAATGGTATCCAAAAACTGAAACTCGTTTTCAAGGGGGAAAAACCTTGTTCGTTGTTTAGAGGCTCTGTTGTGTTCATATTTATAGTTGAGCCGCTGTGTTTTTCAAAATGTTTCAATGGCTATGAAAGACTTTGCTTCTCATTTTCAGAGTTCAAAGTTCATTTACAAATCATATAAAGATCAATTTTAGTATATATGATTGAACTAGTTTAAAGTCAAATGAACAATTTTAATTTTTTTTGAAAGAGTGGAAAGTGATAATGGAACTGATTTTCCAAAAAGAGAAAAATGCTTTCGTTTCCTTTCTTCTCGCGCATGAAGCATGGAGCGGCGGTGTGTGTAGGTGTCACCGTGAGCACAACAGGTAGCTGGTCCTCGAGCTCACTGCCTCCGGCTGCAGCTGGAGGAGGAGCATCGCTGACCCGATGGGTATATAAGGAGGCGCAGACCGTAGGCCTTAGCATTGGCCCCCCAGCTGTAACAAAGTAAGGTGTGCGCTCGTGAGTGTCTTACACCAGTGGGTCCTGTAGCTGCCAACTGTTGCTGAATATCCGTCGTCCGAGAAACGTGATCCACTCGAATGTGAGTACTCGAAAGTAATTGCTCCCGAGATCTATTTCACACTGTTCGCCGTATTCATCAATGTTCGAAAAAATCATAGAAATGACCAAACACTGCAATCATTTTATCTCAAGTTGAACTCTTCTTTGACTGCATCAAAATGATTTGTTGTCCTCTTTTTACGATCGATGTAACAAAAACGTTAATGAATTACTGTGAATTTGTTTTAAATTATTATCTGTATATATCATTCCGAAAACTTACTTTTCACAATACATATCGTCACTAATTTACAGAAAAAATAATTCTGCTAGAAACGAATGTCATTGTCTCATTGCATGACGTAAGAAGAAAATTAGTTTTTCAACTCGGTAAAATTTTTCTTTAATTGTGCTCAAACAAAAATTATAAGCGATATCATGCGCACAAATGTGTTCAGCAACTCTACAAAATCTGCCTTCACTACTCCCATGGAAGACGAAACTTTCAACTATTGATTCCATTTAGTTAATCAGGGACGCTCAGCAGTCACGCCTCCAATGCAGGCTAGCCCGCCTGTTCCGTCAGCCTGAGGGTGCCTGTCCTCATGATCATGACAACTTACGCGTGTGTTAGCTGAGCTCTGTAACGTGCGCCACTCACCTAAGATTTGAACGTACTATGGTGAAGGTGTCAAGTTTTCTCCTACTGTTTTTCTGCAAGATTTCCGGAATATTCACATGGGATTCGAAGAATGGATATTATTAGTATAAATCTAGAAAGTATTTTCATAGTGAATCCGAAGGATTATTACGAAAGTTATTTCAACTGCTTAGATTTTTACCCTTGGAAACTAAATAATTACACATGAAACACCAATAAAAACTACTCATCGTGAGCTTGTCCAAAAATGTCAAATCCGAGTTCTAGTCCCACGGAAATGTTCCGAGACTCTGCCACGAATGACAGTAACCGTCTTTTGTACATCTGCCACTGTTATCATTAGTACTCCAATGGATTAAATAGATGGATGTCCCTTTGCTTTTTACTTGTTAATGATATTTTGATCTCAATCTCAGCTCAAGGTGTAAAAAATTTTGTTATTCAATATTATTGGCACGTGCAGCCACGCTGCCCCACTCCCCCAAATGCAGCCACTGTCTGCATTTGTTCACAAGCGTAGTGAGTAGTAAAGCATTGTTGCAAATGAAACACAGAACCTCCGGCTCGTTTGATTTATTACAACTGCAGCAGAAGTGAAATACCTCGAAGCTTTTTTTATTCGCAGTTTACTTGCTTGTGTTACTTGACTTCATTTGGATATATATACGTGGTTTGCTTTGTGCATACTCGAATTATAAATAAAAGTCCCAAGATACACGTCTTAAATCTCATTTTTTATTTAGGAAAGTTGATGAATACAATTTCTGGAACGTTTCGACCTCCAACGCTCCTAAAAAGGAACTCTTTTTCTCGTTTCCGTTCTTCGGTCACCAATCGGAGAAACTCAAAAAAGACCTTGTCATTCTTCTTTCGAAACATTTTCCGCAGATTAATTTCAAATTAATATTAGTCAATACGTATAAAATAAGATCATTTTTCAATTTTAAAGAAAAAACTTCTAAAGGTATGCTCTCATTCGTGATTTACAAATATAGTTGCGCACAGTGTGCGTCTGAGTACGTGG
The DNA here is from genome assembly GCA_014220935.1 of Platorchestia sp. MABIK. NCBI lineage: Eukaryota > Metazoa > Arthropoda > Malacostraca > Amphipoda > Talitridae > Platorchestia > Platorchestia sp. MABIK. The sequence continues at coordinate 15,936 of JACJUY010000949.1, forward strand.
GCTCGACCACTCGAGCCCTCAGTATTCGTGTTGCAGAGCATGCCGGCAGGAGTTTCAGAACTAATCAGTTACTTTCCACACCTTCCCACTCCTCAGTCCGCTCTCATGCAGAGAAGTGCGACATTCTTGTTGGATTAGGTGATTTTTGAGTAATTTTCGCTGCATCAAACCAAATAAACCTCCGCGTGTTAGAATCTCTCCTTATTTTGAAAGAAAAACCTGTTTTAAATGATATGCAATCTGCCTTTCCTCTACTACTAACGTAATTTTAATACTGAACATTTTTATTTAGTTTCTTTCATGATTTTTTTTGCCTTCTTCTCTCATGATTGATGTAAATTTGAGACTTGACTAGTTTTTTCTACTTGTTTTCAGGTTGATAATGACCCTGGAGGTCGAAACGTTCCAAAAATTTTATTCATTGACTTTCCTAAATAAATAATGAGATTTAAGACGTGTATCTTGGCACTTTAATTTATAATTGACTTCATTTTTTCCAATTATACTCTTTTAGAATTTAGTTGACTCTTTCACGGTGGAAAAAAATTTACCTATTCGTTGAAGCTAAGATAGCTTAGTAAAGTATTGATAATTTGAGCAATCGTCAGGTTAAGATATTGAACGTTAGAAGCCAGGTTACAGTGTCCATACCAGGTGACCATTTGGGCTGAATTACCGCAACGCCTGGATGTCTCCTTTCCTTTAATAGTCTGATAACCGCCACGGACAAAGCTCCTACGTTATGAAATTTTACACAATTCACATGCAGCGTGATTGCATCTTCACCGCGTCAGTATGCCTCTTTCAGATAGTCAAATATCATCGTAATTTTATTTTTAAGAACCAGTTGTTCTCATTTGCGCGACAAGCGGCTTCTTGAATATATCCAAAACAAATCAGACAGCACTGTATGTGAATATTTGTGAAAATATCCCACAACGATCAACTATTAAAGTGTGCGTCAAATTGAGATGTTTGTGGTGTGCCAGAGGCAAACGCATCTCAGTAGCTGAGATTCAGTCTATTGACTAATGGTAATTTTTTGTCACTCGAAAACAATGGAAAATTAATTTAAAAACTTTATTTTCTGTTCACTCCCGCTTCATAGTTTCGCTTGAGGCTTAGCCTAGTATCGGTGCAACAGGACGCGAAATATTTTATATTTTGTTGTAAACTGAGATGAGCAATACTGGTCAATGGTGTTTTAAGGCTTTATCTATTTACCAGACCTGCTTTTTATTACCAGACCTGCTACTTTGCAAGATGTTACTGAGTTACCGCGAAAATTGCGCTGTAGACATAGGTACTTGCTTGTGTTCAAATCTGGACCATCGCCATGTGAATATTCAGCGCAGTAAAAAGAATGAATGTGCTGCGTAAATTCCTTGTTCAAAATCAGCAGAGTTCCTAACACCTTTACGTTGGTTAAATTTTTAGGAAATACTCGTGCCGTCTAGCGCTATCTCTTTCGTGCTTCGATAAAAAGCGACAATTGAACGAAAGAAAATTAAACAAGAATCACGAATATTATGCCTCGGTAAAAAATTGCGCCATCGAAGCTGTGTAAAAATTATTTACAATAAATAGTGTTTGTTTTTGCTCTGGGACGTTGGCGCAGATGCTGCAAATGAGCATAGGACGTATGTTGCACATGCGCACAGCTGCTTTGCGGAGGAGGTAGTAATGGACATTGCTGTGCAGCTTCTGGATAGAGACGAAGTCATATGAAGAGATCACTATGCAGTTGCTCCAGATAATAAGCGAGTAAAAAAGATTCTTAGAGCAATGCAGCACATCGTTGTCTGCATTGCAGTTGGCACACCTTCATATCAGATAGCTGCTTCATCGACTTTTACTCGTCTGCTCCACAGACTGGTGATTTGGAATCTCTCACTCACTTAAATGAGTGCATTTATGACAATTTTCAACCAATTTCGATTTCAAGTTTTTTATCGGTGTATCAGTACATTTTGCTTAATATCACTTCAATATATTTCCCCGGAAAATGGCAAAGACAATCAAACCCTTGGAGAACCAAGCGCTGCTGAAAGCCATTACTGACTGCGTTGCCACAAATTCAGAATATCCTAATTAGGGCTTCTATGAACGGATGAATTGGTGTACAAGTAATACAAAGAAAAAATTCCGTGTCTGCTCTTTGTGAAGAGAAAACTTACCGTAGTGGCAGCAATGCGGATATTATAGCCTAGATGCACACAGTAAAGTGAAACAAGTATTCAGACAGAAAGCAGTTTTATTTGATAGCATTTAGTCTAGGCACTTCATTTTCAAAACAGCGCAAGCATGCGATTATCACTAAAATACATGAGGGGCACAAGTAGATGATTTCAGATATATCGTGTAGAATTCATGTATAATTTAAACAAATGTGAAGTAAAAAGTAAAAACAGTTGAACCTTTGAAAAAAAAATTATTTACCATTTAGCAGCCGAGTCCTCATTTGCAATTAGAACTCTTAGCAGTTCCTGTTTTGAGCAAACTATGACAAGATTTAAGTTGAATTTTGAGTTTTTTTTTAAATACTTGCATCAAAATTTTAAGTTCGGCGATTGATTAAGTCAGGTCAGTGCTTTGATATTGTAACTTTAACATCATCCATGCATGACCTTGACTGTATATGCTTGGCATCATTGTTCCATTGAAACGACAAATCAGATTCAAGATTCAGCTTTCTATCAAATTTTAGTACATTATATTCTAAAATATTCGAATGCATTGTTTTCTCAATAGCACTTTCAATCATCTTCAATGGTCCTGTATAAAAAAACTCCGTACCATTATGCTCCCGCCGTAACGCGTCACAGATGGGGATGTTGTTCCTCTGGGTTTAGGCTATATACCATATTTTTCCACACATTGGTTACACCACACATTGGTTTTTAAGTTCTATAATACTTTTATCAGAGCTCAGTTTTTTTCAAGAAAAACATGGTCGTGTTGTAAATTTGCATTCGTGAATGTTAATTTTTGTTTTAAAAGTGTGTCTCTTTAGTAATGGGTCTTGCGAGGAAATCGACTGGAGTGCTTGCTTCTGAAGCTTTTAATGGTCTTCTTACAGACATGTGTTCCAGTAGCACTAAGAGCTTTTTGAAGTACATCTCTTGTCCCTAACGAAATAGTTTCGACCTCACGAACATCTGCCGTGAACCTCTTACAGAAATTTCAAAGGGTGCACCAGATTTTTCCAAAGTATCAGTAGTTCTAGTCATCTACCATAGCTGCTAAACGAAACCTACAATGCGTAGGACATTTAGGTTCTTGCAACTGTTTCGATCACTTATTTATACTGTGTTTATACTAATATGACCTCACAAATCAGTTGGTCCTTTTTTTCTCTATTGCATCTTGAAGTGCTTTTAGGAAGATTGTCAATGCAAAACTAAACACCAAAATCTAATGATAACCTTATTGCACACGCAATTTAAGCCTTTTGCTGAAGTTTTTTGCGTATTTTATTCGCTAAACTTGCACAAATCACATCCCTAAACCTGGTTTTTAGAATGCCGAAATACTTTTTATTTATATGTACTATTTCAAAAATTATTCATTAGTTTTTTCAAAAATATAACACACAAGGACCTCGTTGATGTGAGTCGTATATTTTTTTCCAACTTATTACTTAAGTTTCGAGCTTTAATTTCTTCAGAAACTACTATAAAATTAGTTTTTGATTTTGAAACTGAAAAATATTAGTTTTTATGGAACTGATTTTTTCGTGCAAAGGTTCCAAAGCAGACGCTTTTGTACTGCGAATAACACACACTGCAGGCTTACGTAATTTTATTCCACTCTGCGGTCACGAAAATGGCAAGCGAACTAAGCCCGTACCAAACATCGTCAGAAATCAAACAATTTTAGCTCAATTGTGGCACAGTTCACAGTTAGCTCGAAAAAGACAGTTTGCTTGTCCAGCCTCCTTGCTTCTGGCTCCTCGGTTCCGAAAGCAGTCGATCAGTGTGCTCGAGAACAGCTGTGCTCGTGCTCTCGTCTCTGCGCCAGGAAACTAGAAAAATCGGATGGGCGGGAATGTCTCAAAGGGACATAGCGTTGCAGCATATGGGGAGGAGTCCTTACATTTTGGTCAAGCTGAGTTTATTACGAGGATGTTGCTGCAGGAGGAGACACGGAATTACTAACATTACTTGACGGTGGGGAGTAAAATTATAGCACGTGGGTACATTCATATATATGACAATAATTAACAAAACTTGCACCCTCACCCTGTAAAACTCGCGCATTAGGTGCTGAAAGCTAATTCGACCAGGACATAGGGGAGAAGGAGCCCATTAAGAGTGAAAGTGGCATCAACAAGGAAGTTATACTGCAATAGAAAATAATCTGGGTAAGCTCCTCTTTCAGCGGTAGAAAAACGATAAGAAAGGTTCAGGTCGAGTGATAAAATTCACAGTGAAGGGATACTGGAAATTTTAATTTTAAAATTAGAGGAATTAATTCTACCTAATTTATTTCATCAACAGTCACTCTATCTTTTTACGCCCTGAATTATTATCAAAAACATCTAAAAAATAGTTGTTGTTCTAGTTATGACAGAAAGGTGTACTGGAAGCATAACAAGCATTGAAATCATCTGTTATTGTGGATTTGAAAAGAATAATTTGTTGTGGTGAATTCGTCGCATCCGCGAGCTAAGGTGTACAAGTCAAACAAGGCAATTACATCAAATTCTTTGTTGACTGGCATTTTAGATCTATTTCACAAGTCACCATCACTATATTCACTTTAAATCCTAAAACACATGTTTTGGTAAGCGCAGTGGCGCAGCCAGTCGATAATTTCGGGAGAGGGGGGGAATGGGGGTCTCAGGGCCAGGATCCCCGACAAATAATAAATAATTTGGGGGGGGGCGCCAGACATTAATTATCAGCAACACTTTTATTATTTTACGTAAAACGGCGACTGAAACTGGCCCCCAGCTCAACATTTCGGAAGGGAGGGGGCGGGTTGGGGGAGGGCCCCGTAGTCCCCCTCCCTTGCTGCGCTATGGGGTAAGAACATAGTAACAAATATTGGTATATTTTACCTACAATTTTTGACCTCGTACTACTCAAGATTAGATTCAAACCTGTTCTATTCAGCATTGAGACAAAGGCTTACATTACATTTCTAACAGCAAATAATTCTTCCAATGCAGCTCTCTCTTATGCATCTGTTTCTATTTTGAGCAATTCTGGGCGCAATGTCAGGACATTGAAATTCAATAATGGTCTTGCTCTTAGACTCAAAACGATGTAACACACAAGCCCAAACCACTGTTTCAGCTCTTTGTTGGTCACATTCAGAGGTTTGTTGAGATTATTCTCAGCTGAATAATTTTTAGTTTCTTGAACTGTTAGATCAATGAAATCATCTGATAATAATTGCTTGAAATATTACAAGGGAAATAGAATACCTTCATTACCCATTATGTCAGATCCTAACAGAGGCACCGTTTATGATGTGTTATCATCTTGATGAAGATTTGACCACTGGCAGCAACGGTCGCGCTGTTGTGGTCTGCTTTCTCTGGAATCAGATGCTGTCATTTCAATCCCAACTGCTGAATTTTCATTAGTTTTTGACGGATCTTCGACGTCGATTACCGTGTTCAAATCTGAAATAAAAACAACGCATTGATCGAATATGTCAGTTGGAATACAAAGTTGGCAATTTTTGAGGAAATAAATTGTTTTGAAGACATTAATTCCAGATGTTTTTCGAACACTCTGATTAGCAACGTACCTTATTTTTCATCCTAATCGGGTTCAACAATAAAGTCAGGATCTACCACATCATCTTCATCTTCTTCCTTGGATTCATTACTTGCATCTCCACTCACAAAAACAACTTCTCTCATGGTTGTTTTTGCTGCTAAAGAATGATCTTGGTGGGAAACATGATCCTGTAAGAAATAAACGAATGTATGATAGAAAATTTCGTCAATTTACACAAATGAACAGTAGCACTCTATCACTCTTTCCATAAAGTCGCATTGTTCTTTCATTTTATAGTAATTAATAATATTTTCAACTTAAAGAAAGAGTGAATAACATATACATACACTGAATTTAGCTTGCATCTAAGACGATACTGGCATTATAGAAAAAATAGGTTGCCTGTATTCCTCGCCTGCCATGCAAACATGGTATCAGCAAAACTTCCTATGTGGCCCTGATGTGACGAAAACGTCACACTGATGTAACTCAATATTCAATTCTTTCTAACCCTTTGAAACTACTTTTTCTTTGATAGATGTATTGTACAGACGTTACTTAAGATTCCAAAACTTTTACATGCATGTAGCTTACCTGAGATTTCATCTATAACGTTTCTTGCATAGCCAGTAGGCTACATCTGGAACCACACGTCACCCACGCACGAAATTTGTTTATCAACTGAGGTAGCGCGATCAAAACTGACAACACACTACTACTCAGCCTGTAGAGAACATGAACCTGCGTCTTCAAATTTGTTTGCAAGAAGCTCTGTTTGTAATTTACTTCGTAAGAAGCTCGTACTTCTTGTGTGACGAATTCGTCACACTCGAGCGTAGAGGGCTACGCCGACCCTAAGTAAATGGCCGCTCTCTCAGGATCCCAAGTAAATGACCTCTCTAGGAGGACCCTAAGTAAATTTATATTTTAAGTAGTTAGGATTACAAGAGTAATTAAATTATTAGTTCACACCCAAACGAAAATAAGTGCCATGGAAAATGGAAAGACGAGCGGCGAAGCGGAGCAAGAGAGCACGAGACGGGAACGGAGGCATGGCGCCATGGCGTCCCAAGGCAGCAGAGCGGCACTACCGGCGGCCACACGGAGCTCCTCCAGGACGCGCTCAGGCGATGTTGCTCCACTGACACCCTGTCTGCTGCCACACGGAGCTCCTCCAGGATGCGCTCAGGCAATGTTGCTCCACTTACACCCTGCCGGCTGCCACACGGAGCTTCTCCAGGATGCGCTAAGGCAATGTTGCTCCACTTACACCCTGCCGGCTGCCACACGGAGCTCCTCCAGGACGCTCTCAGTCGATGTTGCTCCACTTACACCCTGCCGGTTGCCACACGGAGCTCCTCCAAGGCGCTCTCAGTCGATGTTGCTCCACTTACACCCTGCCGGCTGCCACACGGAGCTTCTCCAGGATGCGCTCAGGCAATGTTGCTCCACTTACACCCTGCCGGCTGCCACACGGAGCTCCTCCAGGACGCTCTCAGTCGATGTTGCTCCGCTTACACCCTGCCGGCTGCCACACGGAGCTCCTCCAGGGCGATCTCAGGCAACGTTGCTCCACTTACACCCTGCCGGCTGCCACACGGAGCTTCTCCAGGATGCGCTCAGGCAATGTTGCTCCACTTACACCCTGCCGGCTGCCACACGGAGCTTCTCCAGGATGCGCTAAGGCAATGTTGCTCCACTTACACCCTGCCGGCTGCCACACGGAGCTCCTCTAGGGCGCGCTCAGGCAATGTTGCTCCATTTACAGCAGAAGGCGCTACTTCCGCATTCACTGCAGGCGGTGGGTAGCTTTTCGAGTTCAACAATATTTGAAAAAATGTTATTGTCGATCTCACTTTAAAACCTTCAGAATGTAGGGAAGCAAGGTCTGGATCCAACATATTTGTTACGGAGATACGTACACAGTATTTATTATAGTACAGCGTACAAATTCAGTTTTCTTTGATTTTGAAGAAAAACAAAAACAAGCGTAAAACCTTATACTCAACGTCGTTTACAATTGGAGTCACGAAATATTGCTATCTAATGTGTCAGACTCAGAAGTTAATGTTGCCAGCAACATTGCGTCTATCTCTTTGAATGGTTGAAAACGAGCATACTGTAAACTGAAAAACCTACAGTTAACTTCACTAAGCTATAGCATCGCTTTCGAACACATGGTTTCAGGAAAATGCGTTCAGTTATTATCAAAAAACTTAATATTCCAAGTATTTTCATTTTCAATTTTCAAATTTTACGTTTTTGAGACAGGCCTTCTAAGTTAGTCAAGAAACGGTGCCATGTCCTCTACTGAGCCCCTGGCTTGAGTTGAGTCACACAGACCAGCGACTGCGCGAGAGACTAAACTGCTCCCGAGACTTGGTTTGTTAGAGCGCACATGAGGGCTTGCATACATGTCATTGCGGCCTGCCCACAATGCGGATTTCATCTACCCATTCAGTAGAATTCTCCACCATGCCGAGCGAAACTTCACAGGTTTCCATAATTGTAATAATAACTCTATGCGACTCACACATGATGTACGTAACATGAAACTATAGTTGCGGACATTGCAACGGTACTTTAAGGATGTCGTTAGGGATTTCAGTTATAACACCACTCAAGAATATATATTATTGTGCCTATGGAAATAACCACACTCAAGGAGTAATGTGAGGTCCCGAGCTGATTGTTAGGTGCGACTTTTTTTATTAAAACAGAATAGGTTTTTGATTGGTTGCGGATCATTTTCTTTCGGTTCTCTGCTATCGGGTTTTTCAGCACCTCAAACTTTCTTCTTCAAATTTCATCATGTTTCATAAACTTATTTCCTAACTTACTGTTTCTATGCGCACGGTATCTTGTGTGGGAATACATCTTGTGCACAAAGTCACTAAACTTCACACTAAATGGTGCCTTCATCTTTCTTCTCTTTGAATATCTTTATTGAGGTATGAGAGGCTGAAAGTAACTTAAAGTCAAATCTACTTCAATCTAATCAACAATAATGCTATCTTCTCACGGATATATCCCAGTGCAACGAAAGATTCAAATTCTTCATCGACGCGTCTGTCTTGATCCTCCCTGCGAGGGTCAGTCTTCAAATTTTCCATGGCCGTCACATCGCCAGTCGACCAGCGATAGCGAGGGACGAGCTGGAGTTAAGTTAAAAGAAGCATGCACTATTTGCCTCCTCTGTATTTTTATCAAGTAACATCTAAGGTCGCTGTATTTTGAGAAATATATTATTATCAGCGGCGGTAGAATCTGTAGAATTGAAACTAGAATGTTGTTTGATCATCGAGTTTCATTTATTGCTCCAGGGTAGGTTCTGGTTGGAAGATTAACTTTATTTTACAAACATTTTTAACATGAAATTTAACGCTCGTAAAAGCTATCATGACCAGACTTCGGGGGAAATTGGTTGTCTTTCTTCATACTACCGCTGCGTTTTTCGAACGGAATCTAATTCAAAACTGTACTAAATATTTACTCGTTGTTTAACTACGAACTTTGGAATGAAATTTCACACTATTCGGTTGGCTCAACTAATGCATTTTTCGTCCAAAATTTCTCCCACGAAATGAACTCTCATTCCGGTGCGAACTTTTCGGATAAAATTTCCTTGCCTCGCGAGTGCCGTAGCGAGACTCCACCACGTGCCCTTAGGGGCTCCACTTAATTAAAGAACCGCGCCACGTAACCTACCTGCACGTCCGAACAAAAAGCTGCGGTTGCTGCGCAAAGCAACAGATGTGCTGCACAGTATCAGGGCTGCAGACTAGAACTCCCCAAGTGTTCTACGGTATCAGGGATGCAGACCGCATGCTGCACGGTATCAGGGCTGCAGACCGCATGCTGCACGGTATCAGGGCTGCAGACCGCATGCTGCATGGTATCAGGGCTGCTGACCGCATGCTGCACGGTATCAGGGCTGCAGACCGCATGCTGCACGGTATCAGGTCTGCAGACCGCATGCTGCTCGTTATCAGTGCTGCAGACTACAACTCCCCGAGTGCTGCACGTATCAGGCCTGGAGATCTCAAGGGTTGGCGCGCTTTGTTCATATTTATACAGAAATGAAACCCTTAGTTTTAATATTTCTGCAAACGTCTCTCAGTGCATTATGAAGGTTGGTGGTTAAAATTTTTTCGGCACGCATCATATGTCCTTAAATAAAATGTTGATGATATATGATGATGCACAATTTTCAATGCTTGTGCTTAAAAAGTGAATTACTCGTCTGTGAGAATCCTAAAAGGCATTTTCTTCGAATAACTCTGACAAATCAAGATGGTAATTAAAAAGAGAACCAAAATAAAAAGCACAGCTGAAATTTTAAAGAAGAAATTGCAAAATTCCTGTAAAAACACAAAGTGAAGTTAAAATTATGGAGATAGTGTCAGTTTAGGTACATAAAGAGTATGGCGGTAATAAAAGAATTCAATGACCCGATGTAATTTAGATATTATTTCAAGTGAAACTAGCAAATAAAGCTCAAAAAACTGATAAAAATTGAAGTTACATAATATGAAATGACTCGAATAAAAGCGTTTTAGGTTACATTCTAATAATTTTTATTCCTGTTTCGCAAATAAATGTACTCATGAATTACAAAGTGCTGTCTGACCTCATCGATTGAGAACTTGACTTAAATCAGTCTTAGACAGTTTTATTTGTTGTTCTACTCGTGACTGAATTGAAACATCAAACACAGTATATCCGCTATTTCTGGTCGCTTCACCTAAGTTGAAGAATCGATTTATATTAGATAAAAAATATTCCTTTCAAGCCATGAACTAAAATCTTCAAGTTTTCCACAATCCCAACTTCAGCCATTTTGCAACCAATGAAACTGAGTAAATATTTGCTGAAAAATAACATAATTCTATCAGTGTAATGAAGCTAAACATCTACGCATTACTTTGCAAAATTTTTATTAACATCATGAGGACGAATACAGTTTGAATACGTTTGTAATATCATTGATTGTGAAAACTTGTTGTTCAGTTATTCAAAAGTTTTTGTTCGGTGCAAATGGAAACTAAATTTTTGTTTTCATTGTAGGAATTTTCCTCTGTAAGTCATTAGGCTATATGTGTAAGATAAAATAGAAACATGGGTGCAGAAACGAACTGAGTAGTCCATTCTCAAGTTGATTCCAATCACAGACATCAACAGCGCGCAGGCACCATTATCGAAGAGAAAAACCAGCAACAATCAAATTTACATTCAGGTATCAATTTTCGAGCTCATGCGAATTCGTTTCAATATACCAAAATTGGTGACCGTTTCGCAATTCGCGGTCCCACGATTTAACAGTTTTTTCCCATTATCTGTAGAGCTAGAGCCTCTGCAATACCTGTCATTAATTTCACGTCATGTTGACACGACTGTCGGATGAAGCAATACCGTCTCTCAATGAAAAACTAGACGGACCACACCTGGAACTCTTCGTTGCCTGGAGCACACCGTACAGCTCTAGCTCCAGGCCTAAGATGAAATATAAACAATATAAGTTTACTTTGAAGCGCCGAAATTGATATCTGGACACGGTGGTCTCAGATACGAACCGCGTCTTCGAAGGCATTGACTCATATACTTGAACAAAGAAAGACTGAGAGGTTCACCAATTACTACTACCTACAAATATCAAACATCATTTGGTGTAGACGTGTTATGTTTTTACATGGGATAATATTGAGATCTGCCTGTGGTAGTTTAGTTTAACGTATACAATGTCATGTATATGAATATCGGCGGCTGTAACATTGCTCTGTAGTAATTAGCATGCTGATATATTTTTGGCGCGCGTACCTTTATCAGCGAATCTGTTGTTGAGTGGTAACAATTGAACGTGGTCTCTCATAATTAATTCATTCATATATACTGAAAATTTGTGCAATTTCAGTTTCTCAACAAATTTCACGCGAATACCTTCACTCATTTTACTTATTTTACCGCCAGCAACATCCTTACAGTGTCATGGCTTCATTACCGATTGTGCGTTACCTTTCCTTGAGATGTTTCTAAGTGCGCCGAGAGTGACGGTATCATAAAACCGTAAAAAAATAAGAAAATGCAGTTGAAATTCTGAGGATGAAATTTCGAAATTCCTGTAAAACCATTAAATGGAGTTAAAATGATAGAGATAGTGAGTTAATGCGAATCTCGTTTGATCTAGTGTGTTTTTCACCCATATTCATTTTTGCCTAATGCCTTTTCATAAGTTCATCTCAAGAGAACATACGACTAAAAGCAATAGTTTGTGCAGTGAACAACGCTCTAATTGCTGAATTTCTTCAAATCTTCCCCATAAAGACGTGAAACAATTGAAGTCTGAATTTACAAACTCATTAAGTTTCACCTTCAATGCACCGCAAGCGACCTCATTTCGTGTATTCGGTAGTCAAACACCGTCGGTACGAGAGTCTAAAAGGTGACCACTCATCGACGACGGCGGTTATGAAACCATGTTTTGAATAGTAAAATTAATATAAACAAATGTTGTTTTGCTTCCAGTGCTCATCATAGGCTCATGGTTTGGAAAAAATAAATAAATTGTACTAAATCTTTTATAATCAGAGTATACTAGCACACAATGATGTCTAAGAGAACATATTGAAATTAAAAAATAGCACAATGGCAATACATAATTTTTCGAACGAATAATTACTAATAACGCAATCACGTTTCGTTCCTACAGCATACACATTGGAAACGAAAATGACGCTGTTCCCTTCACACCACATTATACCAAAATGTAATCTACAATAAAAATTAGTAATAGAACACTTAATGCGAGTTTTTTCTTCCTTCAAGGCATTCTTACGATCCTTTAATTAATATCAAGAACTTATTTTAACAAATACGTCATTCGTATTATAGTGGGCATATATTAATTTAGGATTTAACAAAAGATAGTTTCAATTACACACACTTGCAGCCTTGAATTTGTTCAGTTAGTTCTATGGAAGATCTTATAGAAATTATATTCGAAAGAATATGAACTCAATTAATCACAAATACTTACACAATTCTTTTACCCCACTTCTGTGTCAATGGATTTTGATCAATGGTAATTGGAGTTCTTGAAAATAATACAGTATCCTATAAGCTGCGGTAACGTTCGTTTTGAAAACAGGCGAGCTGAAAGAGGTTGTGACGGCCGTAGTATCGGCAAATAATTTACACATTCTATTCGTGTTCCACAAGTTCTGATACGACGGAGAAGCTTGCGTGTTAAGACACAGTAACTTTAAAATGTTGTTCATAACTGAAACTGAAGAAATAAAATGATGATTGTCCAAGTCACATTAGAAGTTCAGTATGTGAAACTATTCTTTCATTTTATAATTTGGCAAGTATGAATAGTTTTGCCAAGTCATTTTGCCAGAAGCGGGAAATTTCATTCATTCACGTGCCCACAATTGAAGACAACGGGTAACCTAACCAACGCTTCAAAACAAAGTATAATAAATGAAAATTTGAAATACTGCATGATTGTACGCGCTTACAATGCTTGAGTCAATGATGATTAATTAGTAAAAAGATGGATAATGAACATCACGTTCTGGAAGGGACTTAAGATTGAATTATTTTATATCAATTACAAATTTTTATTGTACAATAAATTCGAATCTTATGAAAAAAAAACTATTTAATGTTCGCTTCATCAAATCTGGATTTGAAATAATTTTTAAGATTCTTTTTGATTACTTCGCATGAGTTCCAAGCTTTAATCCAAGCTTGAGTTTAATCCATCAACTTCGAAGCTTGAATTACATCGGAGTAAAAACTAAATCGAGATCTGATAACGAGATAGCAAAGAGACTTTAAATTTACTTTAATTTTTAGCCAAATGATTGTGATTGGCATTTTTAGCAGGTATAATTACTCGAAGCATTCATGGTCTTCATCAGTCAAAATTTTGTTCATGATAAGACAGCAGGATAATAGATTGAATCATGAATGCTCAAGTGTTTTATTCGTATATGAATGAATCGCACAAATGTTTGTAGAACTCCAAATTTTTTATTGGAGTTATAGCTCTCTTTCGTCGAAGAAAAAGTACCATTGTAGGATATTATTATTTTCAGTCTTATTTGCTATGCTTCTACCTCGCACTGTAGAACTGGATGGATTATTATTCTGCGTAATATCCTCACAGCTTCTTTATCAATATTTTTCCCATTCTCATGAGAAATCAAGTGAATTTTTGTAGATTAGTGTCAACGTAATAACCGTGAGAACTTATTCCAATAAACCGTGTCACGGTTGACAATAACCGTGACCTGTTGAGATACATATGACAACAAGTAAATAATTTGACGGAGGTAGAATTGAGAGCTGCCGAGAATAGATTAGAGATTCTGAGCTAACAGATTAGGCAATGCATCCTACACTTGGAATATGTTCAAGATATTTGAATTTACTTTTCAAGTCACTGCTTTAATTTATGAGTACGGCTCGAAAACGAGAAACTACAGCCTTAAAAGGCCAGTGAGGAACGTTCGGGACAAATGCACCTACTTATCTCCACGCCTACCCCCACTAAAGGATCCCTTGGAGTCCACATGAAGATGACGAGAAGAGAAGGTCGATGACAGGCCGAGCTGAGGCGCTGGACTGCAGTAAGCGGCACTGGCTCCCCATCAGAGTCGACTCCGTTGCACAGGAGACGAGAAGTAGCTGGGTGCGGAGCAGTCGCGGAGCGGAGCTAGACCGTAGTGGCGGCCGTCATCATGCCTCAACCGTCAGTAACTTGCCCTCTCCAAGACGTCAAGCGTAGGGAATCGTAGTGCAGGTCACAGGCGTTATTAGCCGAAAAAGCACATCCTGGCGACTGCTTCGTAAAATAAATAAAGAATTAAAGATGAATAAGAAAGTGCTCCATAGGAAGGCGTGTGGCAAGTTGTTAGTGCGGTGGATGTCGGAGCGTGTCTGAGGTTTGTCAGGCACAACGTTCTGAGGATGGTTTAAGAGGCGTTTGTGTTGAAAGAATGCTAATCAGTTTGTAAATAAGGGCACACTGTTCCGAACATCCTTGAAAATTTTAAATGTTCATAACTAGCTACTTAAATTATTGAAACCTTAAAACTGAATCCCCGAGCAAGAAAGAATGGATTTCTTCAACAACTGTAACTGTCAATCACATTTCATTAAGAAGCCTTAAAAAAAGACCTATCATAACCAATTTAAAAAACGAAGTAGATTTGATTACATCACCGATGAACATCAAAATTAGGAGAAATTTTGGGGTCTATGCTCGCAAAACTGCGTAGCTAATATCATATACTCATAATTGGACGTTGCCAATTACAAAACATGATTTATGATTTACTAAACACGATTCAAATCACCTATACAAAATTTTTTCACTGTCGTAGCAGTAGAGTTTCGATAGCAATATTTAGGCTTTCAAATGTTTTGCGAAAGTTGAGAAATTGTTTTAAGAAAATGAGATTTCCGTTTTCGAAAGATGAGTTAAAATATTCCGTGTGAATTAGTATGGCTTGTGTTATCAAATTTTGCATTTCCAAATATTTCATCCAAAATGGGTAAGACAGTAACCTGTCTATAATTATAAACACTCGCGAAAAAGTTACCTGGGTAACTTTCGGATAATCTAAAAAAAAAACTCAGGGAAAGTGATTAGTTATCAATTATGTTTTAGATGGTAGGATACGTTAAATCACCCATGGTGTTTAACAATTTTGCACAAAACAATTTCAGGCTGCTTACATTATTTTTATTTTTATTTTTTTTTTCAGGTTGCTCACATTAAGTAGGGATAGCAGGCGAAAAAAAGATATTTTCTTATGGTAAGATCGAAGCAATTCACATCGTTAGTTAGACCAGCAGTAATATTACTCATTTCAGTAATGATTTTAGCCATCTTAAGAAAGAGGATAATAAAGAGGTGTGTAACATGTATCCTATGCATTATATTTTGTATAAAATTGATTCTGTATTACTTTTAATATTATTTGCAGCTTTTTAAATAAATTTTGCAAGTGTAGTATTTATTCAGTATAGGATACATATTGTCGGACTGCAATGATGAGATCAACAATTTTTTTCACCGTTTTATTGTTTATGTTTCATTTGTTGCACAGTGTTCGAATTTTTTTAATGCTTTTGGTAATATTTTCATTTCCAGTGAAGCTAAATAAATGTTTCATTTATATCGCCTTATATGATGTCTTAGTTAATCCATGAGTTTTGCTCCATTTTTAGCGTAAATGTGCGAGTAATGATCGGGTAACTATGATGTATAGAGTCACACAATATTGCTTAGATTCATTACTGCTTTGTCAATATTTCGGGCTTCAACTGATTACATTTTAAGGCCTATTCAAAAATCCATTCGCATATTAGCATTTGACTCCAAATATTGTGCGTTAGTGAAATATGTAGTTAAGGAACCGTGGATTTAATTACATTTACACTGGAATCTTTGGTGTAATATTGAGTTTATATCAACAAATAAATATTTAACATGGAAATTTCTAGATTGTTAACACATTTCAAGTCAAGAAATATTTCTCAGTTGAAGGTTGTGTCAGTACTCAAAAGCACACTCCGCTAATTATTTCACATCTCACTGTCAGAAGTGCGCTATATTTATAATTCTTCTTACAATTCCGTAAAAAAATATCGTTAGCACGTGAGGAAATTTTTCTAACATTCACTTAGTTTAGTGTTGCAAACTCGAAGTCAGTGCTTCGATATTAGAACTTCAGAAAAACAAGATTAGAGTTGAAAATCTGTGATCAGTAGTAATCAGTTTAAAATTTGAGGTCAAAGTTCTCAAATCTGTTTTCTCAAAATTAGATTTTTTATCTGCCTCAGATTAAAAATACGCGAACGGAACTTCTGAATTCTTCGTTTCTATTTTGAATGCTTTTGATTGTTCTGAAAATTCGATCTCAAAACCTCCATATACTCCTACGAATGTATAATTTTTCACAAAATCTATTTTAAGTAGTAAATTCAGTCTTATAATCGATATTCCAGTTAGCCCATTCTCCCGTTCGGTCGTCGACGTTTTTTAGTTATTTCAGATTTGTGATTGATCAATAAATTTGGATACAGTGCGTAGGTGTTCTTCGTGTCAAGAAAAATACAATGCCACTTACAGTACAGAAGAGACAGTACGTGTTCAAAAACATGTTATTCATTGCGTGTGAATCGTTCAGTTTTTATGCAGCATTTATTTGCACGCTCCGTTCATAACGCAACAAATTTCATTCTTTTTCCATCATCTGACAATTTTTTGCATTACTAGCAACTCCAATGCTGAGGTGGATGGTGGATACTGCCTAGGCTGCAGCACTCGACTGAAATTAGCTGGCGTTTACGCTAAAATTGTTACTCTAGCGAAAAATTTCTTCTCTGGAACTTTCTTAATTTTACAAACGCCTTCTCTCAGAAAAATATTTTCTGAATCCCGCGTCTACAATGATAGCGACCTGATGTCTTCTCTCGAGTTTAAGCACTAACCCAAGTTCTTCTTCAGTGATATCCTCTGAACATCTTCCATCTTTCAATGATATTCTACTTGTTTCATCAATCATCTATTCATCAGTTCTAATATTCATCATGTGTTTCTTCATCAATCCTAATATTTTTCGTTTTAATTTTACTTTCAAACCTGCCTAAGTTACGTTCTTTCTTGTTCGCGTTTCAATGTACGACCGTTCTAGCGTACACGTCAGATTTTTTGAGGTAAAAGATTCGTACACCCATATTGCTTTATTTCGAAACAACATTCTATTTATTCCGCTAACGAACTTTGTCACTCGTACTCTAAAATAATCCGATTTATTGGCAGTTATTTTTCTCACATAACACACTTGACAGGCTGTGTTCAACCTTCGATCCTTGCTTACGATTTTCCAGAATTTCGGTTCAGGTGTTTTTTTTTCACCTCATTCCCCCATGAGCGTAAGTATAGCGTGTATGATTTTCACAAAAATTCTATTCCATTACACAACAAAGTAGTATGCTTTACTATAGCACAAACAAAAATGAAATTAAAAAGCAACTTTTTACATTTTTCCAGTAAACCAGTATCATTATCCACGAATTGATGCATTCGTCACAATAATTCTGCAACACTAGTTTCGATTACGTATGACACGCGCCAGCTACTGCCCAGGAATCAGGGATATTTTCCTTCTGCGCCATAAGTGAAACATCTCTTAGTTGTGAAGTGAAGAAATTCAATTACTTTATTTTTAGACTCAATACCATGCCTGCACTTTGGCTCGTCAGGCGGCCGGTCTCGCAGGGTATGCACTCCCGTTGGTTAGTGGGTTCCTCATCGTTCGCATTTGATGTAGGTTGATTCATGGCAAATCTTAATTTAGAGATTAAAAAGGATCAGTGACATTTTAAGCATTGAGCTAAAAATATGCGTTTCGAAGTTCACATGGATCTTCAGTGTTCCGAAAATTTGAATTGAAAACTGTTACATTTGGACAGTTCTAAAAACGAAGAATTTCTTAAAAATTGTGGTAAAAAATACAAAATATGAATGAAAATACATTGGACTGAGAAAAATTGGACATCAACTACAATCGACAATTACGCTGCTGAGTTACATTCCTTAAATTTCAGGTGGTAACTGTTGGGAGGTTTCTAAAATTTGGAGCTCAAATGCACTGCTGGTTAAATCTAAGACATCAAAATATCCCTCCCTAAATTCACCATTGTCATTGAGACACGATACAAATGGCAAAATGGTTTCAATAGAAGTTTGATCAAATTCAGTCTGTGCGAATGAAACCCTCTGCGCTGAGAACGTCTGGGGAGAACTGTAGCGCAGTGCTGCCAGTGTGCGACTGCAGGCAGGTAACACACGTTCAAATCTCTATCTATACACAACAGAGGTGTGCGCCAGACATAACATTAGGTATCTCTCTAAATTTAACGAGCGATTCAATAGTTCATTCGTTTTGAAGTATTTGCAGCGAATTTTTTTGCGAAAAATGTTTCCTCAATGCAGACAGATCGGCAATTTTTTAAGTATCCGTGCGACATCCTGTAAAAGGAAATTGAAGAAGTAACTACTATTTCAGTTCAGTATGACGTTTGTTTTAAATAAAATTTTCATCATTAATTACTTTTTGTCACATTCTGCGTAGAAAATTAATAACTTTGAAATTGAAACACTCCAGCGATTGATAAGTTTTGGCATGGAATAGCGAGTAGGCTGATGTGTTTTGAGTTTGTTGTAAATAGCTGAAGTTTGAAATTTATTGTTCATTTTTGAAACTTCGGTGTTTAAAAAAGAAATTGCATTATTCACTTTAGCTGACTGCGTAAACTTTGGTATTGGAAAAACTATTTTCATTTTTGTATCTTGCTGAAAACAAGATATCGACTCCAAAATTCAGGATTGAAATGAACTGGGCTCGAGCGTATTAACTTTCGGAATCGTTCTAAATATTTACGACGTCGTCAGCAATGCAGCAATCTTTACTGGATATGTTGACTACACAAGATGTAAAGAAAGTACTGGCCTTAACTTCTAAGGATTAATAGTTTGAGTTATTCAATCAGATTTAGACACTGACTGATGGCTTGGCTAGGGGTTCCGCTCTGAGTGCTATTGACGCCACTCTATCATCTCTGGAACAACTCAAGACTACTCAAAACTTGAATAACAACGGTAAGATTACTCAAAACTTGAATATTACAACATGTAACATACAAAAATAGATTTCTGGCATCTAGCATGGATTCCTGAAAAACGTAGTTGTCTCTTCATCTCAAGTTCTCTGCAATTGATTTTACCCTTATTGGAAAAAAGTAACCTTACAAAAAAGAAGGAAAAATTTCGGATCGCTCGCTGCATTTGTGCTGTCATTATGTTCGCAAATGCAATGGTTTTTCAGTATGTAACATGTGTAGGACGTAATGTATTTTTAACCTTATTAAGCACCTAGGATTCTCTTTAACCTCATCAGCTCGTCATCTCTATTTTCCACACTAGCAGAGGAGCTTGATTACTGTGGCAAAATACACCTCAAACAAGCTGCGGAATCAAATCCCGAAATTTATCACAAAAGTGTAACACTCTAACATTTCGCCACGGAGAATTTTCATAAGAAGGTTAAAGAAGAATCCCAGGGAACCCCATGCTGTACTTGGGGAACCACTACGTAGATGGATGGCTATGATCGAGACTGGCTTTCTGGTCGCACACAATGTGTAACGATTGAAGAGTAATTTAGTGAGTGGACGAAATTAACATCAAGAGAAGAATTTTATGCCTAATGTTCTTTATCCTTTCATCAACCTCCGAAACTTTGGAAAAATGTGTAAAATAAAATGTTCGCAGTTGACACGAAACAGCCGCAGAACGCCAACGGAACAAAACAAAGAACTATCCAAGCAGACCTCAACCGACATCTTCAGTGGATTAGATGGGAATATGGGAGGAAATATTATGCTGGTGAATAAGCTTCACCATCGAAAAATGTTCAGTAATGCTCATTAAAAACATACTATTTCATACTATTTCATACAGTGGATGGTACGTCTATTAAAGTAGGAAATCAAAAAACATCATTGGCTTCATCATCATTAAAGACCTCAAGCAGGATAGACAACAGAAAAGAGTCGTGAATGGGAGTACAATTCTCATTTCATTGCTAGAACCATTAACTATAAGTCATGGGGGCTTAATACACATGTGCTGTAGAATAAAATTCAAAAAATGGGTACATAAACGAGCCGAATCGTCCATTCCCGGCTTGGTACTAATCACCGATACAAATGATACACAAGCGCAACTCAAGAAGAAAAATGATGACACGGGAATTTGGGTCTCTTTCAAGAAAATAAAGAGAGACCGGTCGCGGAGAGGGATTTAAACTCTAGAAAATCTAGAAACGAAATGTGCAGCAGCTGATGAAAATGATTCAAAAGAAAGAGTCATAAGACGCAGTATCTAGAGTTTATAAGTCTTTCAAGGTTATGGGAAACAGCGGAAATTAATCAGCGACAGAAACAACGCTAAAAGCGAGCTAAGAATTGGTATCTGAACAAAATTATAAAATGAAGAACTAACGTTTAGTGAGCGCGCGCACATTATCGTACAGGTTCTGAGGTACAACTCATATATCAAGCGAAGTCGGAACATTGGAGGAAATATGATGATTTGGAGAATTCAAGGACATATTATCCTTAAAGACCACTATAAAAAAGAAATGCTGAACAGCGCGTCTCAAACATTACGAAATTTCAGTTCATTCATATGTAAACCTGAGAAGTTGCTCAAACAGACCAACTCAACATAATGAATTTCCAGTTAAAGGAAAGATGCATTGTGTAAACGGATTTCGTATCCCAATTACAGGCAATAGTAATATTCTCGATGTGCAGGCCAACTATTTATACATGATGGATCCCTATGTTTCATAACATTCTTGTCTAGTGAGACTCAGATTGCGTGCTCCATTTAGTTTCAGTTTCCGAACTTTTCCAACCAAACTTTTAGTAACGCGGTTTCAAGATGTATTCGATGATGTTCTGTCGCTCACTGTAGCACACTTGCGCACATACCACCCGTAGCACCATGGAGGCACCAGCAGTGGAGAGGTGGAGTGGCACCCTCTCAGACCAGCGAGAGCCCACATTGCGCACCTGCCAGCCTCGCTGTGCAGCGCATGATGCGCGCCCACATCGTGGTCGAACGCTGGCGATGTGCATGCTACCTCTGCACCTACTGCACCTCTCTTGGTGTCACGGGGGATTGTAAGTTCGGACCTAAGAAAATTTTGTACTCCACCTAATTTTCACCTCTACTTGACCCAGTTCATCAAACGAATTTTTGATCAACTAAAAAAGATAATTGAGAGCGTACAAAAGAAAGCTTGCATCGTACATAGTGTCAAATAATTCAATTTTCAATGTGCACTCCCAATCAGTATTTTTTACGAGGCTACATGGACCATTTTACAATACAAAAATTAAAGCTCACACGCTTAGATTTTTTCTCCTAAAACACTCTACTCACTATAACTACAAATTTGAAATTCAAACGCACTCGTACGAAAATTTCAAATTAAAACATACACTTTGAACTTATTGAGAAAGGTACTTCCGAGGAAATTCTCATGCTAAAACTTCAATGCTATAACGACTTGATTGAAAATCAATCTCATTCTTGCACAAACCTGAATCACAGCAACATTATTGAGTCGGAAATAGACGAGAAAAAAAGTTCAAGGGATTCCATGATCGTTAAAGAAAATCTATGCGTAATCAAAATTCTGTCCTATCTGCAGTAGTTTCCTGGAAAATATTTTATATTATGATACTTCCAAAATTTATTCAAAACACACTTCTCCAGCCCGATGGTTTTTATACACTCTCCCACATTTTTGCGTCTCGTGTATTGAACTCCGCACTATTGTACTCCGTAAGTTCGAAAATCCACTTACTGTATATAGCGTTGTGTGCTGCAGCTAGCTTGTTGTTTCTGAAAACACATGCCATGGTTTGGCTGTGTTTGCATGTGCTCAAAAATTCCGCTTTTCCCCAATACCGTGCGGTCCCTACATCATACTCTCTATTCTCATCGGCTTCTCTTGTGAATCATACATTTTATATGAGAATAGAGCTTGCCTGATCGGCCATTACTTTCTTCGATATGTTGCTGTGGAACCCTAAAGACGAACTGCCTTACCATTTATTGCAACGGAAGAAATATGCGGCGTCAGTGCGGTGAGCTCGAGTTGTAGCATCTGTGTTTGGGTCTCGCTAACACTGGCGCCGGCAATTTGAACTCATTGACCTCTTTCTTCGTTGGCGTGTCCCTGCAATAATAATCTACACAGTGCAAATTTCCTTATATCGGGGCGTGAACTTGTTAATGTCGTAACGATAAGTAGCGACAATCAAACGAACACAAAGTCATCATCGTCCTCGCGCATTAACCAGTAAATTACTTCTTGCATAACATCAAGGTAAGTGACTGTTTCACATAGCATGGTCCCATGATTAAACCGTTTTTCCCATTATCAGTAAAACAACAACCCCTACAGTGTCTGTCATTATTTTCACGTCATGTTGACACGATTAACAGATGGCGCAGTACCGCCTTTCCATAAAACGCTAGTCGGACCACACCATGGCGCACACCGTACAGCTCTAGCCCCCAAGGCGAAGATGTAATATTAACAATAAAAATTTATTTTGAACAGCCAAAATCTATTTCAGAACTCAAAAATCTCAGCTACGGACGTCGTCTTTGGAGGCGTGAACTCATCTCTCTTGTACAAAGAAAGACTGTGAGCTAAACTGATCGAGATCTACAAATATCTTCAAGGTAACCAATGTATGAGCTGCGTTAACCCAGAAGAGCTGTTCGATGGTGAAGATAAAGCCTGCACCAGACATAACGGCCGAAAAGAATAAGAAAAATTGAGGGAAACTCTACACCACAAACAGGATTTCAACAGAATGGTCAGAAAATAAAACCACCAACGGAAAAATATTGTCTTTGTTTCGCACAGTGAACCTATTCGTTACTGGGATCATTACGGAGCAGGAAATTCCATGGCATTTATAAATGGTGACAAAAAGTTCAACGCCAATGATACATAAAGAAAATAACGAAGTTAGCCAACATTATCAGAATCCGATTTCTTCATGGACTGCAGTAAAAGCACCCTCGTTCGTGCTTCATCGAAAAGTAATGTCAGTACAGCGAGAAAGAAAAGAATATGGATCTGTTTTGCTACTAAAGACTGTGCGAAAAAATTAATTAATCATTAGATCACACATTAGTGAAATTACTACTGTTTCATATTAAAGCGAACGTATTATAGAAGCCTTGTGAACTGCATGTTAGTGTGCCAGTCATTCATTCTAAATGAAGCTTTTTACTTCCATGCAGGGACACAAAATAAAGCAGTTGTAGTACTAACAGTCACCGATCACTGTTGGCAGTAATAGTAATCCAAGCAATTTTGCGATTCGTACCTCTTATTGACTCCTTGGACTGTTCTGTACACTGGTGTCTGTGCAGGAATTGTACTCGTATTTAGAAGCATGGACTTGAGTAGCAACTCAAAAATATGCTACTCTGCTCGCGTCAGTAGCCATATTCTGTTCCAAACTAATAGTTCTCGAAATAGGGATTTCAAAATCAACCTCACTGGCAAAGAGTAAAGTACTGTAATGGTAATGCGAATGCTTTCAAAACAAGCTGAGGGATCGGAAAATATTAGTTTTAGATTACCCATGCAGATTTATACGTGCGTTCAGTATTGCTCTGTATAACATATACATGCTGCAGAGCTACCAATTGTTCATATGCGTAGTCCCACACGCCAAGCAATAATATGTATGTATGGTGTCTTCAAATATTCCTGCAGCAAATGATTACTAACAAGAAAGGTATTGACCCTAAATACGTGTTCTACACTAATGGCACATGATCTGCGAATTTGAACAGCTGGTATACACACTCGAGTGTGTTATGCGATATTCCATCCGTTCTTTTCCGCTCATTTATAGCATTGCATTGTTGTGTTCATTTCGTGAACAAAGCATTGAAGTATGTTTTTGTCTGCTGCTTAAAAATATTGGTGTGATGCGTAAGTAAAATTTTCGCTGGCCAACTACTAAATACAACAGCACTATTCACAATGGTTGTTAAGCGTATGTATGCTGTATAGTTTTTCTGACTAATTTGAAAGAAATTTTGAAGTGCCTCTATTTAAAGCCATCAGTCCGGTATTTTCTTGCTTCTTCTGAACACATTTATCAAAAATGTCCCAGGTTAAAAAGTTAAACCTGAGTCAAAACGAGCACAGTACGAAGCTCGACGGGCTTTACTTACTCACAAGCACACGATTATAACCGCCATTTTTCTTAACAATTCAACAATTAATGAATTTTACGTCACTGCTGGAATCACTACCATTGTTGCTACAACATTTAAGAAAGAGACATGGAAATAATACTAATAATTATAATGATTGTCATCCGTTCTTGATGCCATTTTATGTACCCTTCTTTTACAAGCTACATTATTTTTTCCTTAGAATCAATACCAGACATCCGTATACCCATGCATGTTTAACTTAAGTCGAAGCAAAACTTAGCGATAACATTAACGCCCACCATGATTGTGCTCTAAAATTTAGCAGATAATTATGCTTACTATCATCTTCTCCCGTTCAGGATTATCAGTCGGATTTCCACATCTTTCCAAAAGCTGTTCAACAAGCACACGTAGCTCAGTTTCTTTGGCTAAAATTAGACATAAAAATCGGAGAGAAAACGAGACTGTTTTCTTTTCGATAAAAATGAATCGTCGACAAGATTGCGCCTTAGATACTCTTTTGCGTGGAAGATAGGCCTGGTATGGCGCCTGATCACCAGCCATTGCCTTACATGGACGCTCGTTACACGTGTAGTTTGTCCCTTGTTTTCTTTGAGCCTGCAAAGCTCCGGTCGACTATAAGGTTCGCCGTCACCGAGCAGCACAGCTAAATGCAAAAAAAGCCTACCTTCCCATCGAGCTCTCTCGATTGAGCAATCTGTGTTCAGTTCAGTCTTTTTATTTGATCCTGCACACGACACGGGTGATCAAATTATTATTGATAGCCAAATGTGGCGGTTTATATCGACGTTTGTTATAACAGCACAAAGTCGTTAATGTAGTTGATTTTTAGAAATTAAAATGCCGCAGCAATCTCGATTCGTACGAAGAAAATTGTTTGCCTTTATAATCTTAAATTTAACCAGACTAGCGTTCTGATGCGCCAGGGACACCACACACCCAACAGGGTCTTGCCGATTAATTTGCCTATAAATCCGTATTATTTTTCTTTCTACGCTTCAATCTTAATTACTCAGAGAGAAGTAACCAAAAATTTAAAATTTTGGTAGTTTATTTAGCTGACAAAAAAACAAAAGTATTGGCTCATGTCCTTCTCACAGAACCGCACACCGGACCCATCCATCGCGCAAGTCAACAGTTTTGACTGATTGCCAAGGCTCAAGTCAACGGTTTTGCTTGTCGTGTGGGGGGAGGGAATCGAGTCCTGTTGGAACATGAAATTCTTATTTGAAGCCTTGGCCTTCATGCATAGAACCATTTCTGTCTGAGAGACGTTGTAGACACGTCTAGTGACAGTTTTGTAGACAGTACATGTGAAGCTCGTATATATACTGTGTGTATATACATCCATGTTCCTGTCCTAAAATTTTCTTGTTAGTCTTGTGTGACAATGTGTCGTTTCTTACACTCTTGAGTATATTTTGACAACACTATTTTAGGTAGTTTGACTTTTCGTCAAGTCCCAGCTATGTTGCAAATGTTATTGTTAGCATTGTAAGACGATCGTTCTCATGTTTTTGATTTCATTGAACTCTTTTGTGTCAGTATTATTAGCGTAGGAAATATCATAATTTTTGCGTTATCGCAAAATGTTTTATTCGCTTCGAGCTCGTTATCTGGCATACTAGTTGATACGTAACAATGAAAAATTGTCTCGAATGTCGACCTCATAGTCTTAAATGCCAATACTTCAAATCTACCCATTTTACTTTCAACTTAATCCCCTATATCACTAGTTCCCATGTTCGTATGCTCAAATTTCAATAGGAGTGATCGCTAACGAGAGCGTTTTGAACAATGCATCACATGGATTATGTTTTCTTATTAAATGCATTGTCAAAATCAGTCCAACGCAACGAAGTGAACGCATTTTTTCGCGTTTTTCTCCCAATCATTTGTTTCGACAATAATTAACATGCATGGGTATTACGATACCCATGTGTAAATATCAATTAAGGATCTTAATGTTAGATATTTGAATGCATGTTTTGCTCATATGAAAACATTTTAGAATGCGACGTAATTCATCCTATGTAATAACTTTATAGAACATCATTGTTTCATTCTCTTATTCCTCTCCTACAATTTTTTGTTTCTCACGCTCGTGAGTATATTATGACAACACTATTTTAGGTAGTTAACTTTTCGTACTGTTCCAGCTACGTTGCAAATGTTATGGTTATCATTGTACAACAATCCTTCTCATGTGTTTGACTCCTGTGAACTCTTTTGCGCCAGTATTATCAGCGTAGGTAGTAAATATCATACATTTGTGTTATGGCAAGATATTTTATTCT
The DNA here is from genome assembly GCA_014220935.1 of Platorchestia sp. MABIK. NCBI lineage: Eukaryota > Metazoa > Arthropoda > Malacostraca > Amphipoda > Talitridae > Platorchestia > Platorchestia sp. MABIK. Next base: position 42,833 of record JACJUY010000949.1, read on the forward strand.
CTCCAAGCTCATTGTTTTGGCATACTAGTTGATCCGTAAAATTGAAAAATTCTCCCGAGTCCCGAATGTCAACCTCATAGTCTCAGACGTAAAATAATTTAAATCTGCTCATTTTACTTTTAACATCAATCCCTCATATCACTAGTTTCTGTGTTCGTTTGCTCATTTTCAATATAAGTGCGTGTTTTCCACTTTGCGTCACTAGGATTTTGTCTTTTTAGTTACCTATATTTATTTGCATTGTCAAAATCAGATTAACGCAACAAAGGGAACGTATTTTTTGTGCATTTCTCTCAATCATTTTTCGTTTCAACATGTGACATGGGTATTACGATACCCATATGTGAGTATCAAGCAAGGATATTTTAATGTTAGGGTATTTTAAAAACCAATGTTCAACATTTCATGCTGGAACTTTATTGGAAATTAACTTTTTTTTTCTTTAGACGTCGACGTATGAAGGGCTTGAAATCTTCTGATAGTTAGAGGGAAAAAAAGAAAACTTAGAACGGAAAGATACACAGACGGAGAATGGAAGACAGGACAGATCGAAATAAGAAACAGGGAGTATATTCAACTTTGCATTGTTGATCAACATGGGGAAAAAACAACCACTGAACGATCAATTATTTAAGATTACAGGAACCCGTAAGCATGATCTCAAACTTGCCAGGCTCTCACAATGGTATGATGTTATCGAAAATGGGGTTAAGCGCGACGCAACCGTGGGAGCGATAATGCATCAAATCGATAACACAAAAAAACACGCATGACAAATGCTAATTATACCTGATGATGTTACAATGTTACGTCGCACCTTTCTGCGTACACTCCTTATGATAATTAACATCCTCACTGATTAACAGGTAAGCCGTGCTATGAATTCACTCCAAAGTGTTTCTTCGCTGCTTCACCTGCCCCTCCTCGCTTCTTTTGATTGTTCGTTGCTCGGAAATGGGTATATCGTATGCTAGTTCGTATATCGATGCTGACTTTTGATCAGGCGGCATCTTGGTGCGTGTTGACCTGCTGAATGACTCTTAATTAATTCTACACTGATGCACCGTTTTACTCGGGTGCTGGGTGCTTCATTGATAATGCTATTCTTAAGCTGACGCTGACTTCGATTCGTCGATTTCGCGGTGCTGGTAGGTTCGCTGACGGACTCGGCTAAGGTGCAACGCCGGTCCCATTTACTGGTGTCTAGTAGGTTCTGGTAGGGTCTGGTGTTTGGTACTGTGGGTGTGTAGGTTCTGGTGTCATGACGTGCAGAATACTGGTGATACAATGCTCTTGATGCATTAAATTTTTCGTCCTGAACACACTCCCACTCTGATACTAGTGAATGCCATATTCTATTACACTGATTCCACAGTACACCACGTTGCTGAAGCCCGTTCGTGTAAGGTACTGGTTTAAGATATGCATTGTGTCCGGGACATTGGCGTACCGCACAGGCTGCCTCACCCACGCAGCGACGTCGTGTAGCGCCTCACCCACTCTCTTCCCAAAGACCCCGTTCTCCCGCTTAGCTCAGTTTATATTCCCACGTGTTGCTTTGTTCTAGAACCTTAGTGAACTTCGCTCTTGTACTGGTGCGTCGTTCTCTAATTGGTTGCACCTAAAACGAAGTTGCCTCTCACTCTTCGCAACAAATTTTTGTCGCACGGATTGGTTGTTCTCATGCGGCCCACTACCCTTGCCCACGTCGATGCCGTTTAGCCCGCACAAAATACTGACCATTACTCAGGCTCGCTTTCTCACACCGGTCTCCCCCTTGTTGGAGCCCACTTAGCTATGCGTGACAGTTACAAACTACGTGGACATCCAGCTTATGAGTGAGGGGAACTCGATACTGAGTCGCGAAAAACTGTCTGAGACAGTCACGAAGTGCCTGGATAGCCTGACCGATGAGAGAGAAACTCAGGAAACTCGATATTGCGTTAACAAAATTTATTTCAGAGCATAGAGTGTGTGTAAACTCAGCGAGCTGAGCAACAGGAGGCCGAGTGATGTCCTCTCACGCGTAAAGGGTGCATTTTTGTGGCTTTGAAGCTGCTTGCCTGCCAAAGGACACTCGATCCATACAATGTTGGAGAAAAATTATTAGAAAATATCATACAAGAACGGCTGACGTGTTCCTGTAATCTTAAATAAATTATTGATCGTTCAGTAGCCGTTATTTTCCACGCATTGATCAACAATACAAAGCAGACTACTCCCTGTTTCATCCTTCGATCTGTCCTGTCTTCCATTCTCTGTCTGTGTATCTTTCTGCTCTAATTTTTTCGCTTTCTCCTCTTACTATCAAAAGATTTCAAGCCCTTCATACGTAGACGTCTAAAGCGTAAGCGTTAGACACGTCTCGTGACAATACAACATCCTCATAACAAATCATCGACACCAGGTTGACCGCATTAGAAGGTGCAGTATGATGATGTAATTTCCAGATATCCAAATTATAATTTAAAAACAAACCACACTATAAGGAAGAAAAATACGCTGAATTATGAAAAATCGTCCACGCGATCCTTGAACACTTTATACCGCATTTTTCTTGCGTGGCCTCTTAACGACTCTTTACTTTCAATTCAAAATAAACGAAATTCTTAAATTCACTCTTAACTTCACTCTTCAATGTGTTTCTTCTTTTACTGTTAACTTACCCTTCGTTGTTGCCTCTCTATTCCGGCTCCTTCTGTCAGTCGTTTTAAGCGGGGCACCACCTACCATCCTTCTGGTACGCCGGTTTTGTAGTGTACTCATGCTAGGGTATACTGGCGCGCTGTGGTGTACTGGAACTGGTGCTGTAATGCGCATGGTGTGATGGCTCTCTGGTACTGTATTACACTACACAACATTTTTCCATTGCTCGACGGACCAATTCTAGTGGTTTCTACAAGACTCTGAACGCTTCGAAACCTTTGTCTTTGAAAGCAGAGGTTTTCTAATTACCGCTCTTCCGCAGAATCCAAATTTGTGCAGCTCCCGACGAACAGTTTTTTGGGAAATTTGTATCTGTAGGTGTTCATTGAGGTCTGCAGTGATTTTAAGAGCCTGTGGTCTTGCGACCCTAGCTCTCTAACAATTCGGTTTAGAGTCCGACTGTCTCGCTGAGACAACTTCGATTTATGGCCGGACCTGTGCTTTGCTGAGGATATTATAACTTCTATTTCAAATGCAGTCATGCCTTTTGCGACAGTAACTCTTGAAACGTCAAGTTCTCGGGCAGTTTCTGTTACACTAGCACCTGCCATACGAGCACCAACCATTTGTCCTCTTTGAAAGTCCGCGGGGTCTGGCATTTTTATAAGGTTATAACCAAATTTTTCTTTTAGATATCAGCAAAAAAAACACTTAATTTAAATAAAACACCAAATATGTAGCTAAAATAATAAACAATAAAACATTAAAACATGTCTCGTTTTGATTGTTTGTAACATGTTCAAAGACTATGATTCAAAGTGTTAGGTGTTTCCATTGTTTTGTCCAACCTCTGTCTCTGAATTCTTTCTTCTGGATCCTTCTCGAAAGATCGACGCTTATTCCAGCTCGTTGACTAACCCATGCGCCTTCCTCACATTTCTTCGCTACAACACTAGACTTTATAAGCACGTTCTTATTACCTTTATCTCTTAGTATTGTATACCCTAAAATTTAGTATTGAATTTACATCACTTATATTTCCAAATACCATTACGCCCACAAAGTCTGTTTAGGAAGCTTTCCCCCACTTCACCCCCTTCAGCTACCCCAAACATTAATAAAGCTTTCCACATTTCTCCCTCAAAAGTACCCCTAACCTGTCTACCACCTTCCGTCACATTACATCATTCCCTCGTGAAGCGTAAGAATACTCTTCTCCCCCAGTGACGCCGTTTTTCGCTCGCTTTTACGCTATGTTTTGTTAGACGTTGGGTTTCAAACCCTTCAAAATTTCTTGCACCTCTCTTGATGAACGTATTTCATTTTAATAGTCAGGAGATGCTTCTTACTTTGTGCGTAAGAGGTTAAGCCAAGGTCTCACATCGCTCTGTGAATTATTATTGTTATGATGCTGAAGAGCCTCTTCTTAGCCAATGTTGAAAATGACACGGTTGTATACGACTTGACTCTACTTTAAAGACCAGCATGAAAGTTAGGTTTGCAAATTTTATATTTTCTCTGCATGTGAGGGGCTCTACAATCTTAGCCAGATTCGTCAAACGTTAACGAGCATCTGAAGGAATTTTGCTATAAGGGCTGAGCTTCTGCCCGCGCGACAGAGCTCACAGATAAGTGTAGATGGACGTTTTGACTGCTCTATTGCGTAAAGTTTATGGAACAAACTCAACTCTTTATGTTTATAGCCGGCTTTATCAAAAACTAAGCATAATTGATGCCCTCGGTGTTATCAACTTGAAGAATCAGAATTACTTACGTTTATAAATTTATTCAGATTTTTAATTTGCACCTTGCCCTACCAAGCCTGGCCTTTCCACATCGTATAATGCCGGGGCCACACTATGTTTTTTCGGTAGTCAAAACGAACCACGGACGCTCGTGAGGCCAAACGGCCTTCAGGCATCTCAGGCCACGTTGTGACTGTGTGTGGCTCTCACTCAGCTCTGTGATGAGCGTTCGATGTTCATCGAACGTAAACAAACCGAAGTCAATATGCATGAGCTATGCTAATAAATCGAAAAATCAACAGTTTTTCTTTTTATTACGTAATCATTTAAGTAAAATGTATCAACATTGTTGGAAACAAATGTTTTGTTTGTTTGTTTGGTGACAGGCTACTAACTTTTTCACTGAACTGCAGGACTTAGTAAATTTCACTGAACTGCAGGACTTAGTAAATTTCATTGCTTTATATAAGGATACCACCATGAAAACAGCTCACAGCCATATCACAAACATATCTCCAGCCAAACATGGCCACAATCATCAGATAAAGTCAACATAGCCGCTGCGAAACTTGTCAACACTGTCCGCCATCTTTGTTCTTCGTAATTCATTTGGTGACTGAAAACCCCCGACGTCTTTCACGAGATGACAAGCATCCGTTCATAAAATGCTGAGCAAACGCACCTTCCAGAGTTCATTTGACGAACGGAGTTCATTTGACGAACGAACGGAAGGCTAGTGTGGCCCCGGCATAACTCTTCCAAACACTCGGTGCTTCTCCAAGGGTCGCAGTTGATTTATAGCATCCCTTACTAAACTTTATATATTCCAATACACATGACTAACTCGTGAATTTTACATGCAAGTCGAGGCATCGTCCCACTTGGTTGCCGTCGATCTCAAAGAAAAAGCAAGTTGAGAAAACATCGTGTCATTAACTTATATTCCTGTTTATCTCAGCTTCCTCAAACCTTATCTAGGCTCCATAAATCTTATTTGTTGTTCATTTAAAATAAATTTCTTCAAATATCTTCAAAACACCAGCTCACTTTTCCTTTTCAAAGGATTTATTTTCCTCGCAATCTTTGCTTTTTCGTTATCAATGGACGTGTGTTTGGATCCGATGATACTGTATATAGCTGGATCTCTGTTTGATTCTCCCAGCTATCCACTGTATACTTGGAAAATTTTCTAAGCTACAACTTGTTGATATTTGCGCGGACAGCTCACTGAAATCCGTTTTTCATAGCGAGTCCCACCTCGGTTTGCTCCGGTTTATTGCAGGCATTCTATTGAGAACATACACTGCGCACAACGCGTCTCCGTTCCTCAGTTTAGCCTCACTATACTCGCCATGACTAAGTAACTTTGAAAACCCTTTAAAGCAGTGAATGATTTCAGTGCTTTCATCGCAAAGGCTGATTAAACAGTTGTTCGTGAAACGTTCAAGCTTTTTCCGAACAAACATGCAACAGTAAATTCAAGTAATGCTTCACCTCACACCCAAAGTAAATATTCTGAAGATGCGCAAAATAATTTGAAATAAAAAATGCAAAAGAAATTAGACATGGCGTGGCCTTGAACACACCAGATAGCTTCCTTGTTACAGCACCAGTGATCTATTTGGTAATACATTGAAAGAAATGATAGCCCTATTTTGAAACATCCAGGTGCATCTGACGTTTGTCCCAAAATCGAGACACGCAGATGCATCATCAATGAGACACACAAGATTAGGATGCATACCCAGTGTCTCCAGACCCGATTTAGAGACGCTCTTGTGTCTCACTAAAAGTGCTTCAGTGTCTCATCGATGAGACACATAGGCTTGAGTTTGATGCATTTACAACTGATGCCTCACACTAAACTCTACGGATATTAAGCGGTGGCATTGCACTGCCAAGCAAGGTTGACGCTTCCAGCGCCATGAAGAAACTTGGATACGCTTACGAATTTTAGTGCTAAGCGATAGCTGCTGCTGGTGACATCAATACTTGGTCTTACCGCTGAAAAGCTGCGCCAGGAACTACACTCGTCTCCAGCAGTTAGACCACTTCATGCCACCAGCTACACTTCTCGTTCAGCTCAGAGCAGTAGCGATTAAGCGTCAACTTTAAGCGTTAACTCACCCAGAAGAGACTATCTAGACACTCTACAGGAACAGTTAAAACGAGGCAAAAATTTAATATGCTCCGGGTTACATTTACTGAACACTTATTTAACCAAAGTCAGGTTCGAGGAGTGACTAAGCTATTACATTATCATCGCCAACGAAAGATAGGCAGCATTTTGAGACACTTCGCGCTCATCGAGAGGTTGCACTTCCGATGAGACATCTACTCTCTTTTTGAGACCTTCTGGCTATCTATGAGACACCTGAACAGCCATGAGACATTTAGAGAGGCCAAAATTTGTTTCAGTGTAAAGACATCTATAGCTACAAACAAATTTACCAGTCAGTGAAAACTTTCAATGGTTAAGTTATAACACAAATTTGGTGATATCTAAACAGAATCGATCTTCAGATTAAAGAGTCCCTTATGTGTTAGACACAAATTATTTAAAAAAGGTATTTCAAATCAGCCCCCGACTCACATCGATGAATCACACCTACTTCATCGCAATCAATGTGTTTACTGGAGCTACACCAGTACTCAACATGCTCAACTCAGCATTACAGAAAAAATGTTCACCAACATAGACTGAAAAAATCTAACTGCATTATTACTGTTCGATCTTTCCAGAGCATTCTAAAGTGATAAGCTTAAAAGACTTCTGTAAAATATGTCGAACCTTAGGATGGAAAGAATAGTAAGAAAGAAAAAGAAAGAAAAGCATTTTATTTCTCATAAAGATGAAACAAAAACATCACTGTTTTTTAAAACATCTGAACGTAAGGATCCTTAGTTGATATATACACATGGGTATCGTAATACTCATGTCAGTTGTCGAAATGAATAGTTGAGAGAATAGTTTGGAAAATGTATTCACTTCATTGCGTAATCTAGATTTGATAATACTCGTACATGTAAATTCAAGTTGAGAGAAATAACATAATATCAGCGACGATGCATTGTTGAAAACATTCTTATTAATGTTGGAAGTAAAATGGTAAGATTTAAATAATTCTGCGTCCTAGACTATGAAATCAATATTCGGAACTATGTTTTCTCTCCTACGTATCAACCATATGCCAATCAATGAGTTGGCATAGAGCCAATTATGTGCCAATCAATGCTAAGCAAATTTTGTATTTTAACACAATTGGAATTAATGATATTTCCCACGCTAATTAAACTGGCACAAAAAAGTTTACCAGAGTCAGGAATGTGAAAAGAATTCTTCTACAAGGCTGTCCAAAACACTTACGACATAATTGGACTAATACGTCAAATTGACCACCTAAATAATGCTGCTATAAATCATATTATTCTCACTAGCGTAAGAAATGATAAATTGTCACACAAAGCTTACAAGAACATTTCAGGACATGAATGAGAAAAGAAAACAATAATGTCCTATAAAGTTAATACATAAGAGGAAATTACAATGCTTTTTAAAATGTCTTAATATAAAGGTCCGTAATTGATACACATAAATGGGTGAGATGACAATCCACGTCAATGCTTGTACACAAGACTGAGGGGAAAACATATAAATGTATCCCATAGGAAGTTATTTTATGTTTAATGATGTTTATTGATAAGTGCAATTATAGAAAAATAGAGATGAACTCAGTGGGGTGAAACGCCATTTTCCACGAGTCTCCACGTGCATTGACGTGTGAGCTTTAGCTTTTGCGACATTCGCGAATATTGTTAAAATTGTTTATTGACAAATCATAATCAGAAGTAAAAGTTCGAAATGGTAGAAATATGAAAAATTTGTTTTTGTGCAAACATAGCCAAAAAAATTAAGGTAATTGCCTCAGAGAACATGCTTTAAATCACATAACAAATTTATGATATCACTTAAATAAATGCTTGACAATAATATAAGAAAGTGACGCGTTAGGTAACGTGACAAGTTGAATGGTAAAAAATATTGGTAGACACAGCAGACACAAAGTGACTTGAGAGCTACCTACGAGACCGCTCCCATGCGGCGCGCTCAAACTACAAAATTTCACCGTACACACCAAATAATTTTAGCGTTCTTCAAGAATCGACCCTTAGCTCACTCCTACATGTAGTTGCTACTTTTGAAAATGATATCCCCTCAACGTCACCAAGCACAAAAATATCAATGCTTACAGATGTTTAATTTCACGACTAGTTCGATAACTAATTCATCAAAAATATAAGTTAACGCTGGAAGCCTCCTTAACAACCTGAAATCGTAATGCAACTAAAATAGCCTAAAACTTAACCTTTTTATTAACTTTTTTATTATTAAACTTTTTTTTACTATTAAATCTAGAGTAATGAAATTTGGTTTACTGATAGGAAATGCAATTTAGAATCATTTATCTGTCGTGACAAAATGCGATTTTCTAGAAAAGAAAATGGGAAATCATAGAAAACGACATTTTTAGGGGGTTTTCTAAATGCTTCTTCTCCTACAGTTTTTGAGCTACAGTAATGATTTTCGTATCATTGGATGCAGAAAGGCGTGGATATTAAAAAAAATTAAATGCTTTTCTCTAATTTCCAGTTTTATATTAAAAAATGGAAAAAATGTTGGAGCAAATTTTTTTTTCGAAAAAAATCGGATTTATGACGTCATAACTTTTGAAAAAACATAAATTTAGAAAACTATTCAATTTTTGAGAAAGCTCTTGTTTTTCCACATCCAATGATGCCAAAATCATTACTGTAGCTTGAAAACTGTAGGAGAAGAAGCATTTTGAATCCCTAAAGGCCTAGGTTTTCATAATAATCAAAACAAAGAAACGTAAACAATAACAAGTAAAAATTGCTACAAATTGCTAAAAATTTTTGTTTCAGGTTAGACCCCTGAAATCATTATAGAGTAATACAGAGACAAAGGAGATGACATAGCAACGTCGAGTCGCGAAGAAAGTGCCAAGGGGGAGGTGTAACATGATGAAATACCACTTCCCCCTCCCCTCTCCCCCCTATTCTTCAAACCCCCGTAGCGGGCGAACGAGTGAACGTACGAGTCTCATTTTTCACAGCATGTACCTGGCCTATTACACTTCCTACAGCAGCAAAAATCCCAATTTCTGCAGAATTCTCAAAACGCGGGATCCGTATGGGGGAGGCTCCCCTTAACACAAATAAAGGGCAATACATTATTTTTGGATCTAAGAATGTGATCGTAAAATTGCATAACTTCATTTGGCTTGGCGGAAATAAAATAATCGAGCCCGTGACAAAGTAATAAACTATGGCAACTCAGTTTGTTCAAGAAATATTGCAAAAATACATGAACCTTGTTGCTCAAGTTGTGCTCAAAGTCAAATCAAAGGAATACGATCATGCAACCCTTCTCTTAAGAAAAACTACGCTGAACCTCAATACAGAATGATTCCGCATTCACAAAGCCCGACATGTGTTTTCCTACCTCTACTTCTCTCAGAGCAATACAAACTGCGTAAAATTTCTTCCCACCAGTTTTCTAAGCAAAAAGGAATTTAAAATCACTTCATCTGAACTGAGACAAAAACCTCTTTTAGTTTAAAATGTTCTGATGTGGAATGAGCTTTTCCAGTATTTAAAAACTATCAAACTGTTGAAAAATTGAAATAAAAAATGTCATGCCATTTAAAACCTCTGCCACTGTGAATTACTTACTGTAATATTTCGTTGTTTTACAGTGCCTATCTGTCAAATTAAACGATCACTATTACCTATAAGCTTCAGAACTGCTCACTGCTACTAGAATGTCAATATTTTAAATTCTGTGGAGCTGAACATATAATACTTGAGTTTGTTCGTACTCTACTTCCTTGAAGGCATTTTCTTTGCTATCAGGGTTGATTCTGCATTCCTACGTTGCATTTCTATATAGACCTACAGCGAAGACCGTATGTCAAGCCTGTAAAATGCAGTTTATCATAAAATCGTGCATTTTACTGCATTTATCGTGCAGTTTATCTGTGCAAATAAAAACGACCTTCATGTACTAGAATCTCTTTAGATCATGCAATTGGAACCAGCTCTAAATTCAATATTGTCATAATTCCAGTTAGAAATAACCTGATGTTCAAAAAATAATTGCAGTATAATCTCTCTTTTCATTTTTTGGTATTATTAGTTTTGAGTTGCATACTTTTGTCTTTTAACCATGTCGTGTGTTCTGTATTTCAATTCGCTTTTGCAGGTGTTGATAATGGCTTGAGCCTAAAGCCGAAACGTTCACGTGTTAAAATTACTTTTAAATCAGCTATTTTTACTGTCATTTTCATTTTAAACTGGTAAGAGTGCTCCAACCTAATTAAATCATTTTATTATTTGTTTTTATAATCCTTATAGAACTTATAATAACTCAACCTATTTCCACCGGAATATGTTTTAGGTTTTTTTCTTACTCTCTTTTTAATCACTGACATGGCTACTATGATGCCCATGTGTGTTTACCAACTAAGGATCTTTATGTTGGGATATTTCAAAAAACAATGCTGAGCATTTAATGCAACAACTTGGCTGGTAAGTAGCTGGTTTTCTTTTGCTCCATTCTTTCTTCGTACCGGGCACGAGCAGCACATGTTAGTTTTCCTGTATTCATGTCCACTCAATTGATTTCAACTATGCAAGTTGTTTCAACTATGAGAAAATTATGCAAGTTGTTTCCATGTGTTGAAGGCCACTGTTGGATTTAGTACTGTTACGAGTAGCTGCTGTCAGATTTACTGCTCTGTTGTAGATTTTACTGCATGATCCTACCATGTTTACTGTTGTATACTATTGTTAAATTTAATTCTCTATGCTGCTCCCAGATATCTTATTCAACATCAGTGCTGTTTTGAGGTCTTCCGTTCAAACAAAGTGGTCACCATGATCTAGTGCAGTGGTCTCCAACCTACGTCCGCAGGCCAAATCTGGCCCGTCGGTGGGATCAATACGGTCCGCGACAATACACAATAGTAATTGAACTATCCAATTTAGTAAGCGTATGTTCGCTCAGGGCGCGAATTTGGTGACTACTCTAGAAATTATAGAAATGGTAGAAAAATTGAAATGATTTTAGCTCTTTGAAACTACTGGATAAGTCAGAATGGCCCTAAGGCTGGAAAGTTTGGAGACTCCTGATCAAGTGGTTAAGAACGCTCAATTTTCATTGGAAAAGTTGAGGGTTCGAGACTTTACATAGTGAGCTCGGTATTTATTACTAGTGCTATAATTAATAATTTTCCCCCAAGCATTAATGATAAATCATTTGAAGCCCACTACAAGACAATACATGCGTTAATAGAATGTCTTTAAAGAATATACTTTAAAAATAATGTAGGAAAACTGTCGAACACATGATCTAAACTAGTCAATAATTTGAAGCCGGGGCTCTTGGACTCACTGAACAGTGGACACCAAGTACCTCCTACTGTCTCAGCCTCTCTTGTAAGGACAAAATTCTTGATGCAATAGAGCGACCGCAGCACGTTCTGGACGTGGGCGCACACCGCCGAGCTGTCAATTTTGGGGCGGGCTGCTGGCTCAGCAAACCGCCGCTTGATGCCTCCATGCGCTGGCTGTTGTCACGTGTGTGTGGAGCTAACTCTCGGCAGGAGCGTCACGGCGCTTGAAGTATTCAGGGGCTGAATTTCAAATAATTCGATAACAAATGATTCGAATGTTTTTAATTAAAATATATTTTGAAATGTTAAGCTTGAAACGTTTATTCGATGATATGATATTCGAAAGAAATCCGAGTAAAATTCTGGAAGAAAAGTATGGAAGCTTTAACAACTTTAGCTATTCTGATTTAAAACAAATTATTTCTCGCACATTTCAATAATCTCTTCGGAATACACATGAGTTCAAAGTGTTTGACTGTTAGAATTTCAGACAACATCCCGCGATACTGCAAATTAATTAGAAGGAAGATCGTGACAGAGACTGAAATAATATTCTTATTATGAAATTGAAGTGATATATGAGAAAAAGCTCATCGAAACAATTTAAAACGATCAAAGATGAAATTAAGCTGACTGAAGGCACTAGGCTAATTTATTGAATCCAGCCACGATCAAAATTCGTAAGTCTCTGGGAACGACGGAAAGGTCGGCTCGCAAAGCAATTGACGAATGATTTATATTTTAAAAAGGGAATTTCATTTCATTTCCGTTCGATTTTACATTGATATTGGCATAGTTGAAAATAATCGTTACTTCCCTGTAATCCGTGAGACGTTCACCTAAGCTTTGGTTCTTGACCTGGGTTCGATCGAACCCCAGGGATTCGGTGACTCGAACTCCTGGGTTCGGCATGGTATAGTTTGTGCACTAATATAGTATATTGTTAGATACATGTGTTTTGCATTTGAAGAATTAAAAATACATTTCATTTTTCCAACTACGAAGGATGCGATGAATGTAAGGTTACTGACGAAATTATTCGTACACCCTCCGTCTTTCAAAACTTTCTAGAATTACTCAAAAACTATTGTTGCCACAAGCATAAGATTTTCACGGGATGTGGAGCAAGTATTAGTGACAATAATACGAAGTTTCTAGAACAAGATGTTATCTTTGAAAGATTTAACAAGCTGAGCTTCAGAAACACGATAAGACAAAATTATTCATACAATTGAGAACATTACATTTCATTGAGAAGTATTTACCGTTGTTCTTGTTTTATTGAAAAAAATTGTGTCTAAAATGTTTTTGAACATTCTAGATGTGAGATTATTCTTGAAAATTGTGCCAGAGCTAACGGGGAGCCAGAGGAGTAGAGCTTTTTCATTCATGCACTCGCTCCACGATGGGAAAAACTAAGGAACTCAGTGTGGACCTCAGACAGAAGATTATTGACTGCCACAAAGCTGGAAATAGTTATGACGACATATCTAAGCGTTTGAGCATCCCAAGATCTACAGTACAATCTGTCATAAAAAAGCTTGCTAAGTTTGGTACTGTATAAACGTTGCCTGGGAGTGGTTGCAAACCAAAACTCTTGCTGAAAACTTCTCTAAAATTGTGTCGTGAGGTCAACGCTAATCCACGAGTGAAGCAAGACGACATTGCCGAGAGATTGAACGCTCAGAGAACTAGCGTGAACAATCGCACAATCCAGCGCTGTCTGAACAAGGAAGGCCTACACGGACGCCGATCTCGAAGGATTCCACTCCACAATCCATGTCATGTTGCTGCTTGCTCGAACTTTGCAAAGTCACACTTGGATAAGGACAGAGGCTTTTGGGAGAGAGTATTATGGAGTGACGAAACCAAAATCGAGCATTTTGGGCACAATGACGTGAAGAAGGTTTGGCGAAAGAATGATGAAACTTTCATGCCGAAGAATACTGTGCCAACAGTTAAAAAGGAGGTGGATCACTGATGTTTTGGGGTTGTTTTGCTGCATCTGGCACTGGAAAATGGGTTACAATTGAAGGGAAGATGAACTCTGATGACTATATTTCTATTTTGGGCGAAAACCTGAGGGGATCAGCTAATAGTTGGGACTTTGTAGGCGATGGGTATTTCAACAAGACAATGACCCAAAGCACACGGTCAAGTCTACAACTAGCTGGCTTCAAAGAAATAAGATAAATGTGCTGCCATGGCCTTCGATGAGTCCTAATCTTAATTCCATTGAAAATTTGTGGAAGGAATTAAAAGTCAACATCAACAAGAGAGCTCCAAAGAATTATCAGGAATTGAAACGCATCACCATTGAAGACTGGAACAATATTTCATCTGAAACTGCAGAATTGCTTGTCAAAAACTATATTAAAAGGCTTTTAAACGTTATGAAGATGAAAGGCTAAGCTATTGATTATTAAAAATGTACTCAAGTGGTAGATTCACCTCAATAAAGTGTAGTACCACTCACTGTACGAATAATTTTGTCTTATGATGTTTCTGAAGATCAGCTTGTTAAATGTTTCAAAAGTAATGATTTGTTCTAGAAACTTCGTATTATTGTCACTAATATGTGGTTCACACCCTGTGAAAATTTTATGCCTGTGGCTGCAATAGTTTCTGAGTAATTCTAGAAAGTTTTGAAAGAAAGTTTCACGTCGCTAACTGTGTGTTTTGAACTAGTGAAGTTCCAAACTCCAACATGGTTGAGAACCACTGACCTAAGCGCTTGCAGAACCTTATCTCCCGTAGACACAATTAACCTGACTCATCTGAGTTACCGTCACCGCCGACAAGCTCAATACTAGAGAGACAAAACTAAAGCCAACGACTGAAAAGTTCTCGCATTTCAATTATATTTTCTCGGAAGCAAGATGGAGGGACAGGCTGTGCTGTGCGGCGATATTGCTGCTTAAATCTTGTTTCTTAAAGGCCCAGACAGCGCCGCTCTCTTCTCCATAAAACTCACCAGATTGAACCTGGAATTGGACTGGCACGGGAGCAGGGCTCCCACTCTAAATTTTCAGATAAACCTAGATTGAACATGAAAAAAACCCAGATTCGTTCAAAAAAACCTTGAAGCATTATTTTTAATAAGAAAAAAGTAAAAGTTAACATACATGAGTGTAAACAATGATGATAATGCTGATTTTATTCCTGTTCCTCCTCTTAATTTTCTTCTGCAACGCAAATAGCGACATTAAGACGACTTTTGTGTTGTGCAAGGCGCTTTTCATTATGCTGGTGACATACTCCGTTGACATACTTACCAATTTCGGTTTAGGTTTCCAACCGTGATAGATTTTCCATTCTTTCCACTAACCATTCTTCTTTGAAATATTGCGTAGGCCACTTTTTAGACATCGTTTTCGGCGGTTTAGCCCTTTTGAATACTAGTGCAGCTAAAATATGAAAATTAATTATCTAAAGTAAATTTTAAGACATTCACTCTGAAAGACTGCATAACCAGTTTACGATCAAAATGCACGTCACCTCACTGTAACAAGCAAAGCAAATCGAAGCAACACAACTTACACAAGCTCACCATGAACTGCTCCTATCTCCGGCTTGGCCGGGCTTGTAAGTTCGTAAGATACACATTCGTTACGCGTTTTAAGGGCGAGAAACATTAAATACCTTCTGCCCCGTCCGTTAGGCGTAGTTTTGTATCTAATATGCATTTTCACATGGCTTAGACCCAAAATTCTTAACTGCATTATTGAATTTACTCCAGGAAATGATGAATTTACTTTCTGACTTCAAAAAAACTCAGACTTTGCCGTATTTCAAAATTAAACCTAGAAACCCAGGAGGGATCGAAAAAACCAAGATCTGGGTGGAAAAACCCATGAGTGGGAGCCCTGCACGGGAGTCCAGTCTTCGCCTGCTATCTAGACACGCATCGATACTAGGAGACCGACGTTTTTCTCAATGTTGGCCGAGACCCGAGTGATGATTCCCAGTGTAACGCCCAATGTTGACTCAGAATGCTGGCTCCCAATGTTGCTCCCAATGTTAGTTTCCACTTTTGGCTTCAAATGTTGCCTCTAATGTTGCACCCAATGCTGGTTTCCAATATTGCCTACAATGTTACTCCTAATATTGCTACGATGTTGCTCCTATTGTTGCTCCAATGCTGCTCCCAAAGTTGTTCTCAATGCTGGTTGCCAAAGTTGACTGCCAATGTTGGTTTTCAATGTTCGTTCCTAGTCTTGGTTCCCAATGGTAGCCCCAACGTTCGCACCAATGCTGGTGACCAAAGTCGGCTGCCAATGCTGGTTCCCTGTGTGTGTACGTTTCCAATGTTGGCACTCAATGTTAGCCCCGAATGTTGGCATACAATGTCGGCCCCCAATGTTTCCCCGTTTGCTAACCCAAAATGAAGTTCCAATGTTGCTGAAACTCGGCAAGTGCATTCCAAATTATCCGCTCTACTATTTATTTGAGACTTGATAATTTAAAATCTTTATTAGTTTTTCAGTCACAAAACGTCCTCATGTCCTAGCTGCAACAGAAGTACTGCAGAGGCGCAAACTATTCGTTTATTCTGTTTTTTTTTCGGAAAAAGATGTCTGAAATGGAGAATGTCTGCGGAGTTTTGCTTAAGTAGTGTATATTTGAATAATGAGCGAATTGTTCGAGTGACTAAATCTTCTCGGGTGCAGTAGAAGTTAGAACAATATAGTCTCACAAGAACAGATTCTAAAAAGAATGGCATGGATTTACCTGAAAATACTACCAGTCGTAACTTTCTACATTTTTTAGCTCCCGAAATAAATTGCTCTGTATTTCGCTATTAGTTTGCTCAGACTTTACGTTCTCTACGAAATCTGGTCCCTGGCTGAGGTACGCGTTTTGTCTTCGAGGTGGACCAGGCGTTAGGATCACGGCTGCAGCCGTAGACGTTCTTAGCGACAAACGCCCAACGAGCGGTCGTGTGAACTTACACCTGCTCGTCAAATTTCTCTGGTGAGGTTTTTAAAATATTCTCGCTCAGAACCTTAAACTTTTTAACATGAGAGAACCGCAGGTATTCTTTCAGGAGAAGATATCTCAGAAATATTCTCTTAGCGTCTAACATGACGCCTGAGCTCGAGCTCGGTGCTTCGAGGAGAACTAATTGATGCTCCAGGGACGCCGGCCTGACGCGGCGCGCCTGTAAAGGGCGCGGACGGCCACACGATCGGCGTGGCCATGGTCCAAAAATTCGCGAAATTGATGTTCCGAACGTTCAAAGATTTAAAGGAAGTAATCAAGATTGATAACTTGCGAGTACAGTTTAATTTAGAATAAACATGTCATGCGTTAGGGAGCTTCGAATGTTAGCCCTTGCACCACCTCAAATGCCGGGCATACATGAGTGTACAGATTTTGCATCGGGTTGGCACAAGACGTGATCCTAGGAAATCAATGGTACAAATTCATAACAAAGCCTCGAGATGGACAGAATGTAGTCATTGCATGCCAGAAGGTTTAGATAAATATGATAGTTAATTCCATTATTGAGCCTAGCTGGAGTAGAAGTACCGTACTAATTGAGGTTTGCACCTGTACTCCCCCAGTATTCCCGTTCCATTAAAATGACATTAAGGTTATACGAGACTCTGCACTCCATAATCTAATTAGAATATTTAGGAGCGCATTATTTATCACAATACTGCACAACGTTTCATTCCACTTAACCACAAAAATGTTTTTTCTTCTTGAATCGGAGGAGGCGAGTGCGACAAGATGCAGTGCAATTTTTTTTTATTTTGAGACTCCTTAATTTCTTCTCAGTCTGTAATCTGATTTTATTCAAAATACTGATAAATACCTTACCATATTTTTCTACACATAATGTACAGCACTTTTTAGTAACGCGTACGAGTATAACCCCCTCAGGGGGACACAAATATTGGATCTATGGGAACTAGCGCTCCCAGGGGGACAATGTGAGGCCCCTAGCTAACTGTTAACGCAACGAAAACTCAAAGAAAACTCAACAAAAACTCAACGAAAACTCAACGAAAACTCAACGAAAACTCAACGAAAACTCAACGAAAACTCAACGAAAACTCAACGAAAACTCAACGAAAACTCAACGAAACTCAACGAAACTCAACGAAACTCAACGAAACGCAACGCAACGCTGCTTACGACCTACTTTAAATGTCCCAGTAACTTTGTGTTTGCAATTGAATTTCCTGTGATGACAAACTGTTAAATTGATCGGTTTAACTTTGGCCTGAAGGCCAAAGCGACAGCTAAATAGTTTATGACCGAAGCTGTCGTTAAATGAGTTATTATTATTATAATGCTAAAATGCAAGAGGTTCTCAGTAATTCCAGTCTAGAGATTCTACTGTTGTTACATACTAGCACAATTAAGATATTCTAAGCTGGCACCAGGAATCGAACTCTACGTCATTGAAGCCGGTCACAAAGTCAGCATTCTCGAACTACTCTTCCAGCTGCAAAACCCTGTTTCTACGAGATAGTATTTTGTTAATTTAAATGAACTCAAAATTTCCACACTGCTACGCACACTTCACTTAAAAATACGCAATCGTTCAACTCAAAAATCTCACAGCTCTGTGAACATTAATAACATGGATTCCTATACGTAAAAGTGAGAGAAACATGCGAGAAACTCCTAAAAAAAGATGAGGAATTGTGAAGATTTCTCCAACAAATGCAATGCGCATAACAACACATGTAGACTGACTTCAAAGCGGACAGTGCTGGTATTGTTATTAGTTAACACTGAGTCGACGAAGACCTGGTCCCTGGCACCCCGTTTTCAGTTCCGGAAGAGGCCGCGCAGGAGTCTTTCTCACATATTTTGACAGGTGTTCAGCCAGCTAATTATACTGATCCTGTTTCATTTTGGAAATTAAATGGATGTGATCCCGACTCTACTGTAGAAATAATCGGACCTCAATTTCAGTCAAGTGAATCTGTCAATGTGAGAGCTATCATGCGGTGCATGCCTAACCTCAGATTTGAGTCTCGTTTTCATCAATATCTTAAGAAGAAACATTATTTTTATCTTAAGAAGAAACTGGAAAGATATACCGAATTTTGGTTCCTCTCACTGGAGAAGCCAATTCCTCTGAGCAACAATGCGTAGATATAGCGAACATCCGCTACAGACGAGTGGCAGGCATGTCGATGCGTCGTGGTGGCGCGGTGCCTTAGATATTCTGCGGTTAGGGGTTCTGAACGATGGAGAAGGAGGAATAGAGTGTAATAAGGGAGCACTCGGTGCTCTTCATTTCCTCAAAACAAAAGTAGAATTACAGGCTGGGATGTTGCGCTTGTCCTTGTATTCTCCCGTGATCTAACCGCGCACCTCGTCCTAAGCATTTGAAACATCAACTAGGCTTGCCTAAAATCACAGTGAAGTATACATGCTCTGGCAATGTGCGAAATTAAAGTTTAATAAATGCAATACACTCTTGTCCCGAATCACTCTTTAGTTCTCAAACGCACGTAGTTTCGTCCGAAGCCACATGGTGCCTTAATTAACATGTCTTGCTTCATTGGCCTTCGACTCCAGGCCCGTCAGGCTGGAATGGCTAATATTGCGAAATGAGCCTCCGTGTGGCAACTGCCACGGCCCTCAAATGAAAATCAGGCTCGCCGTGGTGACTGGTGCTGAACCCTCTGTGGCACACGTGTCGCTCCAGTGTCACATGGTTAACATGATTGGAACCGAACGAAGAACTTTTTTCTGTTTTATGAATATTCAGAACCGTCTGTCACACGTAATCGTTCAACGCAAAAATCTCACAGCTCTGTGATCATTAATTACGTCGATTCCCACACGTAAAAGTGAAAGAAACATGCGAGAAACTCCTAAAAAATGCTGAAGATTTCAGTTCCGAGATTATTAAAATCCGCTCAGATCGTATATTTGCAAAAATGATACCGCTCTGTTTAAGAACGACTTAGGTGAAAAGATGAAATTAGAATCGACAATATCGAGGCACGAAATCAATGTTTACTCGGAAGTGTTTGCCTGCGTGAGTCGTCAACATCACAGACCTGGACTGAGACAGCGTGGCTCTAAAGCTGGGACAGTCGACAACTAAGCACCATTGTCATTGTACGTGGTGTACAGATGGCCAAACTTGTGACGCACAGGTGCTAGTGCTACTGGGCCGCTCATTAGGCTACACGATCTAGTGTCGGTGTTACGTGTAATGAACGAGCGAGAATTAGTTGTTAGGTTTTATTGTCAAGGTAATTTTCATTCACGGTCATTAGCACATTTTGCAGATACAGAAAGTTTGGTTGGAAGTTCAGTACTAATCGAAAGTGAAGCACCAACATCGAAAGTTCGGTTGTAATCCATAAATAAGCAGTGTCAAGCAATCTACTATATTTTATTATACCAGGTTGAAATGAAGCCTATTTTAGAATCAATGCTGGCCTCGGATTTTAATTACCGCAGAAGTCAATTTCAAAACATTTACGAAGAAATTTACGAAATTTGCGAAAATTTACGGAGAAAATAGTCACGGAAAAGCTTCCCAAGACATAGTGAACCTATCCGTGAGCCAGAAAAACTGATGAGAAAAACAAAGAATGATTTAGGACTCGATAAGCGTACCACGTACGAAGTGCGCAGAAACTCTCAAGGGATGCGTGAAGGTTATCTATTTTTATTACTAAATCCTGTTCCCAATTTCTGAAGGTACAAAATGGCTTTTAATTGAACACATATATGAGAGGCAGGATTCTAAATTTCTTTCAAGTTCAAACACCCTTAGGTAATTAAAACACAACTGTGATGAGGATGTTGCACGCAACGCAGAACTGCATGGTGTCGGGTGGCTGGAACCGTCACGGTCACAGTTCCAGCTTAGGTTACTCGACCCGCGGACACCGCCGCTACCGCCTCTGTCGCCTGCAACTCCGCAGTCTCACACGACACAATTTCTTCTAACTGCGGCATTGCGAATGATTACTGCATTGCATCTGATTGAATATTAAAGAAATTGCATTGCATCAGATTGAATATTAAAGAAATTGCATTGCATCAGATTGAATATTAGAGAAAGAACCTTGCACCTGAATGAATATATCAGGTTATAACAGAAGAATTCTGTCCAATTTTTGAGCTATATGTTTAGAGCAGGATGCTCAAAAAAACTCAATTCTGAGCAATTGCAAGCTTCCATTGATGAAAACCCAACCTGCACTACTAGAGAACAAAGCAAAACCTTTAATGTAAGCCATATGACCATATATCGGGAAATGAAAAGACTTGGCAAAGTCTCAATGGCTATGAAATGGGTCCCACACGATTTGTCAGAAATCAAAAGGCAACAGCGTGTGACCTGTTGTGTTTCACTGCGTTCTCGTGAACTGCAAGCACCTTTTTTAGACCGAATCATAACTGGCGACGAGAAGTGGATCCTTTACAACAATTTTAAGCGCAAAAGACAGTGGCTAAGTTGTGGTTCAAAGCCAATTCCACAGCCGAGAAGTGGACTGCACCCTAAAAATTTATTTTGTGTGTATAGTGTGATTTGAAAGTAATTGCTTATTTTGAACTAATGGGTGACAATCAAACAATAACATCTGAAGTTTACTGTCAGCAGCTAACTCGTTTAAAAGCAGTTTTACAGGAAAAACGGCCTTCTTTGATCAATCGAAAAGGAGTGATTCTGCACCATGACAACGCCAGACCCCACACTTCAAGAGCAACCAAAAATCTCATTGAAGAATTTGGCTGGGAAGTCATGCATCACCCACCATTTTCTCCTGATCTTGCTTCAACCGATTTTCATCTTTTCAGGCGCTTACAGAATCATTTAATGGGACAAAGGCTCACTTCAAGAAAAGAGGTCGAAATTAACCTAGTTTCTTTTTTTGAGTCCAAACTGGCTGAATTCTATGAAGTAGGATCAAAAAGCTTATGGCAAAATGGAAAGATGTAATTAAAGAAAATGGTGACTATGTTGAAGACTAAATAAATATGTTTTTGACAGGATTTTCACTTTATTTCATATTTAAAAAAATGAGCAGAACTTCTGTTACAACCTGACAAAAGAAATATTCGTCAAGGAAGCCTGTTGAAAACTGCAGAAGCAAAATTTTAGTAATTTTTTGCTCAATTTTCATTGCGCTTAAACGCATCTCTAGTAACATGTTCATGATTACGTTCTATTGCAGAAAAATAGAATTTTCTTTCTGAAAAACACTGTAAGATGGTGAGATATTTTGAGATCCTTCGTTTTTTAAGCTAATGACAAAAATGTATTTTTATTTATTTATTCAGAAGTAACATCTTTTCCACAATAAATGACTGCTCAATGGTTCAGGATTCCATGGAACATAGTACTTGAGTTCGTAAAATTTATTGACTTCAATTAGTTGGTTCTGGTATTGAATTAAAGTCTGACCTATTATTTTAATTCGAAAAATTGTTTTGGATTAGCCGGTTTCTCAAATTGCACGTTTGCATGGCTAATTACACATCAAAAGGCTGACCATCCAAGACAAAGTTGGTTATCACGGCAGCGAGAAGAAGAGTTTCACCTTTCAGACGCAGAACCCGCGGTTCCAAGGGAACATTGATGAGGCCAGGAGCTTCACACCTTTCATTTCATTCACGCGTTGTATGCATGTTTCTGAACCACATGCAGGGGCACCCAAACACGAAGACCGTTCTGCAAGCTCCGTTGCTCTGATTGTTCATACACAGAAAGTTAACAATACCGATATGGCTGTTACAGTCTACTCAATATCTGCGAGACAAGTACAATTAGAAATAAATAATTATTTAACGGCTCAACACAAGCCATGTTAACCGCACTTGAATTATATAACAATGTTTTTATATATTTACCACATCACTTAGGTGAATTTTTGTTCTTTTCAACTTAAAATGTAGAAAGTCCCTTCTGCATACACTACTTTAGATCACGCTAGACCGGCACCGTGACCGGCGCGCGCCCGGCAGTCTCGCACCTGTGAGTGTTTCTCTACAGCCGTATGCTCTCGCTTCACTTTAGTGCACACTGTTGCTTCGAGTCTCAGGGCTTTATTAAGATCTACAGATTACAACAGACGCGGACAATTTTAAATCTTAATCGTGCTCAGAAGCCTCTTAACCCACTATATTGCTTTCAAAATATTATGGAACACAACTAAACAAATCGTGAATGCATGTTATGTGCGGAGCCGAACTTCCGTACAACTGTGTACTAAATGCTTTGTTTCTTGATATATTACCGAGAGGCTCCTATAGTTTTTTGTGTATCAACTGAAGAGTACATGGCTTGCTTCGCCGACACAACAGAAAAAGTCCATTTCACGCTCCGTGCCTCCAGACAGTGCCCAGAATTAAGGTGATTACGAGTAGTGGACGGAAGTAATATAAAATTACTGTTTACCATACTTCCTGCTAAATCCGATCGCTGAACTCTACTCGTTCATGTATTTTTTATACGGGGCTAGAGAAGTAAGATAAAGATTGAAAATTGCACAAATTCATAGCTGTAGAAACCATGGTTGCCTATTTCTTCGATAAAAATTGTGTCATGCAAAAACAGTTAGCAACGAAATTAAAACCATTGTTGCCACAGGCATAAGATTTTTACAGAGTGTGAAACACATATTAGTGACAATAATACGAAGTTTCTAGAACAAAATATTACTTTTGAAAAATTTTATAAGATGAACTTCAAAAACACGAAAATACAAAATTATTCAGACAATTGAGAACATTACTTTTCATTGAGAAGTATTTACCGTTGTACTGGTTTTATTGGAAAAAAAATTGTGTCTAAAATGTTCTTGAACATTCTAGACATGAGATCATTCTAGAAAATTGTGCCAGAAGAGTAGAGCTTTGTCATTCATACACTAGCGCCACGATGGGAAAAACTAAGGAACTCGGTGTGGACCTCAGACAGAAGATTAATGACTGCCACATAGCTATAAATAGTTATGGCGACATTTCTAAGCGCTTGAGCATCCCAAGATCTACAGTACAATCTGTTATAAAAAAGTTTGCAACGTTTGGTACTGTAGAAACGTTGCTTCGGCGTGGCCGCAAACAAATACTCTCAGTGAGAACTTCTCGAAAATTGTGTCGTGAGGTCAACGCTAGTCCACAAGTGAAGCTAGACGACATTGCCGAGAGATTGAACGCTCAGGGAACTAGCGTAAGAAATCGCACAGTCCAGCGCTGTCTGAACAAGGAAGGCCTACACGGACGCCGATCTCGAAGGATTCCACTCCACAATTCATGTCATGTTGCTGCTCTCTTGAACTTTGCAAAGTCACACTTGGATAAGGACAGAGGCTTCATGAGACGAGAGTATTATGAGTGACGAAACCAAAATCGAGCTTTTTGGGCACAATGCCGTGAAGAATGTTTGGCGTAAAAATGGTGAAGCTCTCCTGCCAAAGAACACTGTGCCATCAGTTAAACACGGAGGTAGATCACTGATGTTTCAGGGTTGTTTTTCTGCATCGGGTGCTGGAATATTGGTTGCAATTGAAGGGAAGATGAACTCTGATGACTATATTTCTATTTTGGGCGTAAACCTGAAAGTATCAGCTAATAGTCTGGGACTTGGAAGGCGGTGGGTATTTCAACAAAACAATGACCCAAAGCACACGGCCAAGTTTACAACTAGCTGGCTCCAAAGAAATAAGATAAGTGTGCTGCCCTGGCCTTCGATGAGTCGTAATCTCAATCCCATTGAAAATTTGTGGCAGGAATTAAAAGTCAACAGCAACCAGAGAGCTCCAAAGAATCTTCAGGAATTGAAAGGCACCGCCATTGAAAATGGAACAATATTTCATCTGAAACTACAGAAAAACTTGTCAAAAACTGTTATTAGAAGCTTTTTAATGTTTTGAAGATGAAAGGTCTCGCTGATGATTATTAAAAATGTACTCAAACGGTAGATTTACCTCAATAAAGTGTAATACTACCCACTGTATGAATAATATTGTCTTTTCGTGTTTCTGAAGTTCAGCTTGTTAAATCTTTCAAAAATAACATTTTGTTCTAGAAACTTCGCATTATTGTCACTAATATGTGCTTCACACCCTGTGAAAATCTAATGCTTGGGGCAACAATAGTTTTTGAGTAATTCTAGAAATTTTAAAGATGAGGGGTGTGTGAATAGTTTCGTCGTCAACTGTAACCTGATCCAACAAAACATGGGAAGACTTGCAGATTATGAACCTGTGCGTCGATGTACGGATATTCTTACAACGGTTCAAAACTATTCATGCTACGCTACGAAAGATACTTGATTTATGAAGACTTCAGCAGCTTCACATTGACCAGAAATTTCCCCTCATGCTTTGCAATACATGTAAAATCGATTTGTAAATAAAACTCATAGAATCCATGTTTGTAGAAACACAACAGTAACTATAAATTATTAATTGCATACTTCACTCTTCATTCAAATACCATTCAAATCTTCAAGTTATTCACTTGGACACCAACATAATGGGTCTTAAGTTTCACGTGAATGCGCCCTCCGCACAGGAATGTTGTCACCAGGGATGTTACCGCTGA
The DNA here is from genome assembly GCA_014220935.1 of Platorchestia sp. MABIK. Lineage (NCBI taxonomy): Eukaryota > Metazoa > Arthropoda > Malacostraca > Amphipoda > Talitridae > Platorchestia > Platorchestia sp. MABIK. The sequence continues at coordinate 68,241 of JACJUY010000949.1, forward strand.
GTTTGTTTTTGGCACGTGTTTTTGGGTGAGATAAAACGGAAGCTAGAGAAGACTGATAATTTAACAATAAATTTTACTTTTTACACTTTATTGTTTGAGTACATCTTTTGCAATCGGTGCTCTTTATCAAACAAATTTGTGCTCTATTTGAGGGTTTCTTGAAGTTATTTAAGATTGAATTCGAATTATATTGAGCAGCTCTCTTTTGAATAATCTACCCCGAGCTGACATGCAATACATGTTTTGAAATAGTTTGAAAAACAAAGCTACTTTTTGTCTCGTTACAATCAGAGAAGTGTCTTTTGCTTCATCATAAACAGCAATTGTCGACCACATTGCCAGACTTGAGTGACCTTAAAACTGAAGTCATTTTGCTCTCACTTTTGAAATGAATCTCATAAATTGTTGTGATTCTTCTTTTATTTCTAATCTGAAAATCTGCGGCATGAAAATTAAAAGAAATTCCTCTTCTTAGCTGCAAAAATTTTGATAAGCGCCTTGCTGTACAAAAACTTCATTGGTCATTAACGCGCTTGAATGCTTTTTGCCAGTTTGCCGCTATTAAATTTTTAGTAAATTGAGACTGCGGGTTAATTTCTTGCTACTCAAATTTTTTCTAACCTGATTGGTTTTTCTAGAAAGCAGGTGATGAATTGATAAGCTGTGAAGATTCTTCATCGTTCTACTCGTACTTTCATCTCAACAGCTCAAAATTAATGTAGACGTTTGCGTGCTACTATTAAATGAGCCATCTCTTCCTATCTCACCTACAGAATCTACAGTAACAAGCCTCCCTAGAGGCAAAAACCAATAATCGTATCTGTTTCTTTGTTAGCAAAAGTGAGAAACACTGAAACACTACTAATTGCAATCCATCTTCGAATCTTATCGTAAGGATATTTTTTTCCATGAAGAATAGTCCCGGAGAGAGAGCAAAGGATGAAGCCGGCATAAAAAAAACCATCGCCACAGTTTTGTTTGCCATCGGAAACCCAATTTGAAATTATTCCCTCAGAGTTAACGCAAATTCACGACGAGACCTGAACAAAACGACAAGAATGCTGGCAAACTGTCTCTCTGGGACGCAAGCCGCAATGGCAAGCATTGGTACTGTATAGTGTCATTCAACAACTCTATAACTGCAAAAACTATAATCTATCACGTGAATGAAGAATTAGGCAATAGTGTACACCAGGTATACATTTACCTGCATGTGGTATCCATCCAACGAACGTTCAGAGAAATAGTGTATGTACTTCTGATGGAGGTATTTAACTAGGTAATTGAGAGAACTGTAGACAATGAGTGCGCCACTGATGCAACACTGCTGCAGAGTATGTCCAGCCACAGTATCAGATATTGCCTGCTGGAGCCCAATTTCCAAATAATTAACATCTTCTAAGCGATACAACTGGCAGCACAAGTACTTTTGAGTTGACCGCGTAGCACATAGCGTGGCCAAGCCGACTTCGAAGACCTTATGCACGCAGCTGTAGTACTAAGACAACATATCAGGTCACCTCACAAGTTCAGTCCTAATTTTGAATAAATAAAACAAGTGACGAAATGTTAAATTTAATTAAAGATTCAATCATCAATGTACTTTCCCTGATTATCTATGACTTCCGTCCATCTATCAACAAGCTTATTAATACCATTATTGTAAAGTTCTTTTGGTTTCGATTCGAAGAACTCACAAATGTCAGTTTCAACACATTCCTGAATTGCAAAAGCTATTTCTGCCAAATGACTTTGCAAGCCACGTTACAAATGATAATCTGAAGGAGCAAGGACCGGAGAATAAGGTGGATGCGGAAATTTCTCCCAAGCTAGTTCTTCGATCTTTTGTGACGTGATTCTTGCTAAATGGAGTCATCAAACTCAACTGGACGTCTGTTTGATCTTCATCTTCGAAGTTGAAATCTCCACTTTTGAGTTTCGCAAACCATCTTCTGCAAGTCCTTTCTTTCACACATTCCTCTTCATAAACTAAGGGAATGTTTATCGCCGCATCGGCTGCTGAGTTTGCTTTCTTAAACTCATGAAACATTGTGTGCCTCAAATGATTCTTGTGTACATCCATGCTGCAGGGTTTTAATCAAGCAAATTTTGATTTTATTGTCCTATGAAATAAAATTTGATCAGTGTAAATGCATCCAAACGTAAAAATAATGTTCAGTTCCACTAGACATTATAAAATACTCTATAAATTTCATTTAATTTAAAAAAGGGTAAATTCGGACAGAACTTATGAGATGACCTGATAGATTGTCTGAAAATTTAACACTTATTCTGTGCATCTCGTAACTAATTATAAGAACCTGCTGTACTTATATCTTTTAAACTGATCCCGTGAACAAGTTTTAAAATAAATTTCATAATAATTTCTGAAGCAGTTTTTTAAAAACATCTACGCATCGATCAGAGAAAACTATTGAGAAATATTTGAGGCTTAAATTTTAACGTTGATTAGCAGATGTGAAAGGTGTCTTCCGAATAACCCGTGAGCAAAATTGGTAGAGTTGTGATCAATTGTTCACTCCACAAACCGAAAGAAAGCTTGGGATGAACATGGTGTTACCACGAGCATTTACGAAAAAATTTAATGTGCCTTGGATTTGTGGTTAAAATTAATGATGCTCAAGTGCTTTGAAGAAGAGACTCCTGTAATACTCCGACATGAATCTCACAACAATTATTAGAAACCTATTGATTCCGTTATGTATAATCATTGCATCAGTGCTTAAATTTTAAATTCCCGGAATGTGTATCTTTTAACTCGTAAACGGTTAGAGCACTGGAAAATCGGTTGTCTAGTCTATCAATCAATGATAAAATTGTCTGAGCACATTTGCTGCTTAATTGAGCTTATACTTATAAGAATTATTTATGTATTTCTATTAAAAATCATCGCATAGCTCCCTTTCTTAAGCTACAACAGTATACTTCAAAGTTAGGAATAATACTTTCACAATTCGGGCTTTTAAAATAGCATCAACATGTTCATTGCTTTAAGTATAACTACGAATGGTGACAATGGACACAGAGAAGATCGTAACAGAGTTCGCAAGTAATGCGAACAAAAGTGAGCTGCACACTCGCAGTTCTGACAGTCATAACACTCACTCCCGAGCCTTTTCTCCATGTTCGCTGGTGGCTCAGTGAGGCTCAAGTGTGGGGCCTCGTCACTGACTGGACCCACAACATAGCTTCGACGGTCGTTAGCCTTGATCAATTGGAAAGGATTTGTTCTCGGTGTTGTAAGAGAGACTTGCACACCTGCCCGAACGCCTGCATAAGCAATACATCTGAACTTCTCGTGCTGAACCATGATTAAATACTCTCTTAATCTTGTACTGTAACAACCCGTGTGTTTTCAGAGTGCCATAACGTTCGTAAATTGATTACTGCATTACTGCATTTTGACGTTTATTTCTTCAATCAGATTATTTGATCTCGGAAGAAGACAAATGATACGTAAGACTTTCTTCTGTTTTTAGAGACGGCTAACGACATCACCGTACCTACTTACGAAGACGTCTTCGGTATGTGATGTCACCACCACATAATTGGATAATTAAAAAATTGCCCTTTCTAGAATTTCAATAAACTTGAAAACTAATAACAAGACTTGATATCAAAAGGAGGATCGCTATCATCAAAGTTTTTACTTGTAAATTGTGAAAATTTACAACCCAAGAAACAGTTAAAATACTATTAGAAATCAACAATGAGTAATTTCTTTATTTTTTCGCAACCATACGAGATGAAAATTTACGTAAGCACCAGCTTTGTAATGGAGCACGTTTACTAAGTCTCCGTAGTCTTGATCAAAAACAAATGTTCATTGTTTTGATCAAGACTACGCGTGTCTCGCGTGTTTATTTATACCTTTCAGTCTATATTCATGAATAGGATTCACATTTTTTAGCCTACAGATGTTTACGGTCAGAGGCAGATAATGATAATTTTTGACATTTTCAGAGGAACAAATTAAAAAATGGAAGACAAAAAACTTTAACCAAGTTTGCTATTAATAGTAAAACAGAGGAAGGACGCTGACACAGTGCATAGTCTGCCTCTATAAAATCTGTTCCACTTCGGCAACTGAAATTGGTTTGGAGCCTTATGGCAGCAGAGGAAGAAAAAAATTCACAATGGTAATGATGAAGAGTAAAGAAATGAAGGTTACCCTAGCTTTAACTTCGTTTGAGAGTGTGCGGGTTGTGGTGGTTACAACAGGTGGGAAATGGTTGCCGAGTGCTCGCATGTTGCGCAGTGCAGCAGCATGTGATGCGGAAAACACTCAATGCAAACATCAGTGTTTTTTCTTGACTGCAACATGAAAGCAAGAGTATTCCAATAAATTATATGGAACAAATTGAAACATAAATAAAATTCATGATTGTATATACCAACTTACCCTGTGTAACCGTAAATTATACAAAAAGATAAATCAATCGGTACGAAAAAGCTCTCAGTAAACGTGTTAAATTTCATCACTGATTTAAAATCTTCGATCCTCAAAGATTCAATTAATCATTCTCTTCCTTTAGGTATTTCCTAGACTGCTTGAAATTATTTTTTAAAAATAGTGGTACAACCAACGGTAGGAATTATAAACCAGTTTTTACACTGTCAATTTTTCGTACTATTCTCGAAAAATCGTCTACAAGAAGGTGAACTCTTATTATGAACTATGATCTTTTTTACGAGAAACAGTATTTGCTTCCGATGTAAAAAATCGACAACGCATCCATTCATTATCATCTACAATATCTTTACTGCAATATCGACGATGGTAATATTGTCTTCTCCATATTTTACGATTCTTGAAAAGAGTTTACTGTGTTGATAACAGTATATTACTCTCGAGGCACCAGTGTCACGGAGTTAGAGGAGTTGCTCTTACATATTTACAAGTTTGAATCGTACCAGTCGAATCGTGTACAATTTGTTGCAACTTGTAAATCCCACTCGGACTTCTTGATGTTAGCCGTGACATTTCACGAGGACGATCGATTTGGGGTCTTAGCTTTTTCGATATTCATAAACGATTTGTTCTCTACATTTCATTCATTAAATTTAGACTTTTTACTGATGATAGTACTCGCCGTTCAACAATTCTTATTTATGACAATGAAACAAAGGCAAACAAAATAAATGGTGAGCAAAGAACTATCTCGATGAGACTCATATCAAATTCATGAAACTCGGTATTTCTTACTTTCTTATCAGTCAAATGCACGTATGTCTTCTGCTTATCAAAATCAGGGATGGCAAGATTGGTGAAACTAATTCATTCAAACTGTTAGAAATTATCATTGATAATAATTCAATTTTCGAATAGCATATCTCGTTTGGTAATACTGATATATGAAATGAGTTAAAATTCGTGCAAAATAAAAAGTGTATTACCTGAAGAAGCTCTAAAAATTCTACATAGAACATTACTCCATTCATTTTTCCAATTTGGAATATATGCAGGGCTTGTGACTGACTAAAAAATACGAATGTACATTTGACTCTACGAAAGAGAGTAATTTCGGCAATAAGAACTCAGACTGTCCCAATTATTTAACGAGAAAGCGAAGTTAATTCACACTTTTCTCTACTTCAAAATACAACCTCACTATAGTTTTCAATTCATTGGAAAAATGCTTGAAGCTCGACGCCATCTAACATTCGAGAGAAAAATATTTACAGAACATTTAAAAATAATTTAAAGTCCTTTTTTATCTCAGCATTGATGAACGGAACCGATAAGAAATGCTTATTTCCTCTCTATTCCATGATTCAAAATGACACGCCTATTTCTCTGAAATGAAACTAACCCTAAAACTATTGTTGAATATGAAGTTTTTGCTTGCATCCTCATACCTCATACGCAATGTTAAATGAACTTCAGTTTTTTCATCCTCAGACTAGAAAATGAAAGATTCACGATCTTTCCAGTGTTCGTGTAAGTCAAGTGCTGTAGAATAAATGAAAGGGTAAAAGTAGCATAAAATTTCCATATCTTAAAATTTCAAGACGGAAACCAACATACGACAGCTTTTTGTGTTGTGCTCAGAATACCCAATAGATTTCATTTGCCGAAGCACGCTCCGACCACTAAACTGACCATAGAAATGTTTACATGCTCTGCAGATGGAAAGCTGAGCAGGCCAGGTTACTGACAATACCATACGGATGGGACTCGCCTTGATATATCACATGTCCACAACAGCGATAACAACGAACATCTGACTAACGGTGCAACAAAATATTCGCAATGCTTTGAACAAAGACACTACTACAAAATTGCACACTCGCCCTCGCATCTCCTAGCGTCTCGCGTGACGGCAAACTACTACCATGGTAAATATTTGCATTTCGGATGCTGGTATAAAATAGCAATACAGATTTGAACATTACTTCACCAAGATAATAAATATTAAAATGAGGATAATCCAGAGGTTTCACCTTAGAATTATTTTCTAACTACACTGAAACTGATCGAGAAGTAGTTTGCATATTTATGAGTTTCTTAACAAGCTTAAAGATTTTAAATAAAATTCTTGATGGACAAACAGTTTTTTCGTCTCAGGAAGATCCAGATATGAAACACAATTTATCTAGTTTGACGCGCAATTGTCAATGAGCAGACGTCATGCACTCGACCTGACCACCTTTTGTCCGCCGGCTTTCTCCCGTTCTCCTCGTCATCTAATTAGGGACCGCTGATACGTCGCACTGATTAAGATACAAGACCATGTTAAGAATCGGTAATTGCACATGCGACCGCTCTTTGCGCACGAAGAACTTGAAACTAATCATGCCAAATATTTTTTTGTGCGCCATATGAAATGCATTCAAAGTATTTCAATGGAATTCAACGTAGTGCTTGATGCTACTTTCCATAAAGTGAGATAACAACTCATGCTAACACAGAATGTGTTGCATGTGCTATCGAAAAGCGTGAATCGTTGACCTGACCAGCTTAATGCATTATACGATCTCATACCTGCATTGAAGTGGTAAAAAAAATTCATTAACTCGTTATAACAAGTTGTCAATAACTACATTCAAATCAGTCGCAAATTGAATGGGAATTGTTTACTTCCGTATTTTTTCCACATGCTGAGAGATTTCACTACACAAATTCTTCGAATCTCCGTAGACGGACTGGAAAATGCAGTTTGTACCAAATGAAACAAATGTACTGCGGCATGCAAAATGATAACTGAATTGAGTGCGGGCGGCTCAGTCGAACCATAATTCAAGTTTTCCTCACGAAGTGTGGCACCCTGTCTTCAGAGGCATAGCCGCTTCAGGGTAGAGACTAACGTTGGCATTCTCAACTCAAACAAGCCTTCTCGTGTTAGACTTTTGTCAGTCTACGTTAAAATTCTCCATGATCAATAGCAGGGAATGTAATTGAAGCAGTGGTAGTTTTGCAGTTTTGGTGTTACATCTTTATTTTCTATACATGGAAGTAGAACGAAATTTTTTCTTCAAGCTGCGTTTGGTCCAGCTTTATTTAACTGCAAGAGTATTTTTTCAATGTAACTGAGCTTAAACTTTTAATTTTTAAAATAATCCCAATCCCCATTTTAACGCTGTCACTTTTAAACCCTTACAAGATGCACTCTAGGTATTAAAAATATTTATTTTTGAAATTTCAGCTCCATTTTGAATGCGCCAGAAAAAGAGCAACACCCCCGTCAGTCTCAGACCGACACCAATGCCTCCTGCGTACCCAGACTAGCGCTAAGAAACCGTGACGTCACAGTCGTGGTCGGAGACTTCGCACCATATGTGGTGAATAGAAAGGGCTCTAATCCATCGTTGATATTCCATAGGGCAGGGCTGACCAGGATTCGTAAATCGTTGGAGATGTGCAATGATGCTTTTCTGTCAAATGACTTCGTAGAAAATCATTTTCCAATATTTATTTTAAAATGACTCATAATAGCGTAGTAGAGCTCGTTTAGGTCCGGTGTCAACTCAGGTCATTCGATTAAATTACTTTAAGGAGGTTAACCCAGGCCTCTTTCTGCTATTTTTGGGCTATTTTTCTGTTGAAAAAGGATCCTTAGGTGATGGATTATTGATTGTGAAATTTTATGACGCTAAGAAGAAGATTGATTTCCAAATAACTGGAACATTGTTTTTGTTCTTTGTTGAATTTTATGTGCGGACGATATATGTATACATATTCAAAAACTTTCTTATTTTGAACATTGGTTTTGTTCCGTGTTAAGCGTGATATGCAGAGCACAGAATTATATGCTGTTATAAATATGTTTTTTATATAAATAAATAAAACTGTAGCCCATCATCAAACACTATAATGATGATGTATGTAATACAAACCTATTGCTAACATCGTCTTCTACCGAAGTCCGAAAAATTCTACTGGACAATCTTCGCGTGTTGCAACAACAGCTCCGTGATGAGTACTATAATAATTAATAGAAAAATTTTATCTTTTTCTGAACGTTGTTTTGTATATGTGATATTGTAATTCACAGGGAGAATATGAAAGTATGTATGCAGATTATTTGTAGATGAAAATAAAACAAGGGAACAGCATCCAGGTACAAAAACTGACCATGAAATTACACTTCAACAAAAAAATATTTTTTTTTGCCTCTCCTGAAAAGTTATCCATTCTCAACATTCAAAAGAATAGAAGTCTGTGAGTTTTTATGCTAGGAAAAAACAAAGACAGTTTTAGATTCCTTGGAACATTTCTAACAAACTTAAAGTGCTTGATTTCACAATTTGTACATTTTTTATCACAGTTTATACCAAAAATTTTGCTTTGTCTTAGTTAGTGATCAAATATCGCACATGAAAAGAAAACGAAAAGTTTCAAAAAGAAAATTCGCCACTGTCAGTTTGTTCGCAATGTTACAATTTCAAAACTGTTTTTGAATTTGTTCTAGCATAAAAACTCAATGACTTCTATTCTTTTGAAAAATCCCTAAAAATTAACTACAAACTAATATTTCCCATTTTTCCAAAATGCTAAGGCCTAAATCGAAAAAGAATTAGGCGTAAAATATGTTTTTTTTTTCAAACATACACATATTGGTCAAATTTCAGACGAATCGGATCATAATTTTAGAATCTATGGGTTGACCCCTTAAGCTAGGAAATATATTACTTACGCCTTTTGTTACAATATAAGTAGGTTAGGGTCCTTATTGTATCACTGAAGCACTTGAGTTACATTAGGCGAGGTTCTTCGCAACATTTTTTTTTTCAGTTTATCCTCTATAACGCAAGAGCGTCAATTATCGTCAGCTCCAACAAAACATCCCCAATCGAACTAAATATTGCTCAAAATTTTACATTATCACTCAAATTCCCGTGACATCAGTCTCGCCCTTTCAAACGCTGTATTTTTCCGACTATGATTTCTTCCTTTAATGTTCATTAAACCAAAAAATACACAATAAATCGATCCATTGAATATGTATTAGAACTCTGCATTTCTTTGTGCACCACATGTGAGATTTTTGGGGAACCCACGCACCGTATCACAACAGTTTTGATGAAAATTATACGGAGCTAATCATTTACTTTAATTGGATTCCTTTGAGACCTAGAGTCGTTGTAAAGATCAGCAGTGTGACGTCATTGTCGTGTTACCAAGTTTAGGTTCAGGCCAGGAGATATAGCAAGCATTGCCGACGTTCTATGTAAGAGCAGATCAAGTGCACGCATATACGTCGGCTCTTTGAACGAATCCAATGGAGCCACTTGAATGCGAGCTTTGAAAGGGGATGGTAGCACTGTTAGCAAACGTAGGCATCAAATGCCCCCATATACACACATAGTTCAATGAGCTCGGTAATTGCAATGAGGTAGCTCTATGAGCTCGAAATTAAAAGATGTCTCCGTAAGACAAAGAAAAACAAAAATGAGCTCAAAATTATTTGCTTTGAACGAACTTCAAAAAAGATGAATCTAACTATAAGCAGCTCACTTTGTTAACGTATTGTTCTCGGTCGGTAATGAGTACTTGCAAAATACCATGTCGTTGTAAAAACTGTTGATAACTTCCATAAAACTGTAGAAAACTTCCATAACTTCCATTGCCAGTGATAGCTGCGCTCATGATCATTTAAACAGCTGTCGCTGCCAAATGTATGAGCTCTGGCTTCCCTCTTGAGTGTGTTTCAAAAGTGTAATAAAGATTTCTACGTTCTGTTCCTATACGGAGGAAGAGATCCCCAGAGCTTAGTTCCTCTGAATGAAACGCTGAACTCGGTATACAATCTTCACAGTTTTTGGTGCCTCTCACGGCAAAAAACACATTTGCGTGAGCCTAACGCAGCGTGTTTCCACCTGAGCTGCAATGCAGGCATTAAAGCACATAAGGCAGCATTGGTTTACTTTGTCCCTCCTCCCGTAAACAACAACAGCTTCGCGCCCTGATGAGCATCGATATTAAACTTGGTCGCGTTGATCGGCGCGGTGCGAGGTCCCTCACTCAGGAGCTCATTATTGCGTAAAATTATTACCGTGGAAAACAACGAAGAGTTCCATGAAAGTTATCAACACCAGGTTGTTCTGACGTCCCTTTTCTCTACGGACATTCTTGCTGGAAGAACTTCATTCATTACCCCGCGAATTCCGATGGATAAAGGAATAACGATTTGTTGCAGTAAATGGGGTCTCCTTTGGAAATCTCTGTATCTTCAAGTCATGTTCGTTCCATGCTTTTCCATTCATGTTCACGAATAGCTCCTGAATTTTTTCTTAGGCATGATTTTAAATCATTTTTAAAAACATCTTGGGCAACCTCGCTATTAAATAAATTACTAGGCTGTGATTTTTATTCATGATTAACGTAACAAACGAAAAAAAAAGCAAACGGAAAAAAATAAGTTTACAGTCTTCAATTACGATAATTGCTCCCTGAGAGGGAAGAAAAAAACAAGATGAGCCGTAAATTTAGGCGAACATGATGAATTGCTAATGCATATCGTGTAGCACCTAATTTCTTCATAATAGCGTACGGTTAAGCAGGAGGCATAACAAAACTTTATGTCTTATTTATATATATATGTAGGACAAAAGCATTCTGATGAAAATTTACCTAGTTCATCAATGCACGAAAAAAATTTCGACAATCCGGTGCAAGAGTCGAGCTTCCGACAGATCGACTCCAAATACTGATTTCTTTCACCTAGTGAGCAAGAGAGGCATTCACGAGATACAAGCCCTTACATCCCTGATGTCTCTTGACTCTTCCTTTAATTATATATTTTCATCACTGTACCTCCACTAATTAAGTTTGAGATAATATAGCACAGGTCACTGCAGCGGTGCCTGTTCAATGCAGACGCAGTGGAGTGGCCAAGCAGAGCTTTTCTCGCAGCAGGTTCGGCTCGGAGCCAGCGAAGCGACGAGTCCTCAAGCAATCATACGATGGCCCGCTGAGCTCGTGTGAATACATGCAGTGGCGGAACGAGTGTTCCAGTTTCCAGTAATGTGACATGTTGCTTTTAGGGAGCACTTCACTTTCGTAATGAGTTGCACATGAGATTATTTTGGGGGAATCCTTTATTTTATTCTTAAGTTTGCATTTGTAAATAAATTCCTTCATTCAGTTCATAACCCTTCGATGACATGGGGCTGGCTTTGTGTTTTCCAGAATGTTTCATTCAAGGAGACGAAAATACAAGCTGAACACTTAAAAAATGTTAAAACGAATAACCCATATTGCTCGATTTAAAAAAAATGTTTTTTCCATTTTCGAAATGACATACACTCCTGATCAAAAGTTTAAGACCACTTAAAAATCTTAAAACATGCAACTTTTCAGTGATAAATAATTGAATGCATTCAACAAGGGATCGGTAATTACTGAAGGTAAAAGGTGAGATATACAAAAAAAAAATTGTAACAATTTATTATCTAATCAACACTTTTAATGAAAAATGACTTTTTCAGTTGATCAAAATGATTAGATCACTTACAAAAATCATAGGAAATCTTTCTTCAACGACGTTGAGGTGAGCAAACATTGAACTTAGTAATGAGTACTGCCTCCATTCTTGTTAATAACCTCAAAAATTCTTCGTGGCATACTAGAACCGAGGGTTTCCATGAGGGCTCGAGGAATGTTGTCCCAGCTCCTGAAGATGGCAGCACGAAGTTCGTTTACAGACACAAATTTTTCACCATTTCCATAAACATCTCTCGCCATCCACCCCCAAACATTTTCTATTGGGTTTAAGTCCGGCGAACATGCTGGATGACGCAAAACAGTGACCCTATTTTCTTGAAAGAAAGTCGTAGTTTGGCGGGCGGTGTGGAATGCTGCATTATCCTGCTGAAAAATCCATCCAACACCACACAGACGAGGACCCTCTGCTGACAAAGATGATCTTTGCAGCATTCCGACGTAACCAGCAGCTGTTTGACGACCCTGCACCTCATGAATCTCTATAGTTCCTCTGTTGGAAAATGTGCCCCATACCATAACGGAGCCTCCACCACTATGGCGGGTGGAAAACATTTCAGGAGGGATTTCTTTGTCATGCCAGCACCGCTGGAAGCCATCAGGGCCATCTATATTGAATTGTTTCTCATCAGAAAACAAAACTTGAGACCACTTCTCAACGTCCCATGTTTGGTGCTCACTAGCAAACTGTAAACGGGCCACTTTGTGACGTTGAAGCAACCGAGGACCTTGTAGACGCTTTTTGTTCTTCATGCCGTTTTGTCGTACGTGCCGCCTGGTCGTTACTGCACTGCAATCAGCATCTGTGAGGGCCTTAATTTGCTTGGAAGCCCGTCCTCTGTCTTGAGAAACAACCCGTTTTATTCTCCTACCCAATGCAGGTGAAATTTTTTTCGGTCTACCACTAGATTTTGCTGGTCCATTATTCTCTGCGTCCTTTAGGAAGTTGCAAATTACAGTTTTTACTGCTGTGAATCTCAGCTGCGATTGCGCGTTGCGACAAGCCTTGCTTATGCAGTTCGACAATTCGACCACGTTCAAATTCGGAAAGTTTGCTTGCTTTGGGCATGGTGAAACCTTTACGCTATCAGTTCCAACCTATAACTAATCTAAAATGGCGGAAATTACTATTAAACTAAACTTTTTTACCCTGGTTTTATAATTATGATCAACCGAAAAAGTTATTTTTCATTAAAAGTGTTGATTTCTTAAAAAACTGTTACAATTGTTATTTTTTGTCTTTCTCACCTTTTACCTTTAGTAATTACCGATCCCTAGTTGAATGCATTTAATTATTTATCACTGAGAAGTTCGAAATTTTTCTAAATTTGCAGGTGGTCTTAAACTTTTGATCAGGAGTGTATATCAGGCGAAGAAATTGTGGGCCACAGGAATGAACACGATGAGCTTCAGGATAAAATTTAACAGAATTTCCAGACTGAATGAAATTCTCAGCAGAAATAACGAATTCCTTCATCACAAAAAACAGCTGCGGAACTTCAATTGTTCTTGAAATTCAACTGTTATCAGTTGTTATTATTCTCCAAATTACGACCATGATCTATTCAGCTATTGAGATATTATTTGTACTCAAACTGTTTCTTCAAGTCGGTTGTTGAAGTGTAATACGTGAAACCCAAAATCAAGAAAAGACCGTTACTACAATGTTTTCATGCTAAAAAAGCACAAAACCTTGAATATTGTCACGATCGTAATTAGCTCAATTCACGTAAAAATTCTTTACCCTGCTCATTGATGATATAGTTTTAGCTTATTTTTGGAAGTATTTAAAAAACCTAAGCATAGTTTTAGATGTAGCAGCTTCAACAATAGTTTTTAATCATCATTTTATTTTTTCTTTGGAACTATAGTTGTACCAGCTCATGTATCTAGCGTCACAAACAATGAAACTTCCTATAGTTTAATTTATCATGTTCAACTTCACTACGAGATTTCAAGTCGTTGATGAAGTAGCTCCTGTGCCACACAATGCAACAAAACTCGCTTTTGCCCTGAGCAGCATAGAACGGCTGGACGTGAACTTGGTGTCTGTAAAACTCCAAGTTTAATTTCTCGAGCAACTGCGGAGCGTACTTCTGACGAACGAAACTCGACTTAATTACGACACCCAAGCTGCCCAACATCCTTCATAAGAAGGCGAAATATTTCTGCTAAAAAAGTTTAATGTCAGAGTCCTGTTGGTCATAGTAGAAACTTCGTGTTTCTGTTGTATAGTTCTTATTTTCGAGAGAATGAGATTAATTTGGCACTGTCTCTAATACATAAATGCAAGCTTAACTCCATGAGCTTGAAGTTTAGTGCACAATCGTTTTTTACTACCATTTCCAACTTTACATGATGGCATCTTTCTTACCGATGACAAACCTACTTGCACATGATTATCAAGTCAATTTTCAATTCAGATAATAGTTCTTCTTCCCAATTCTATGAAAGAATCTGATTAAATTGCTTTTACTTGAAGTAGTCACTGTAAGCGCAAAAGTTTTCAGATGATTTATCATCCTTGCAATTTTCAAGCTCCGTAATCTTCAACTGCAATCACTTCCGCCCTCCATGCTTGCGTGGTGGTAGGCAAACTCGCACAGGTTTCTACTGGAACGGAAGTCGTCAACACGGAACTTCCTCCAAGAACTTCGTCAGCTGATGATAAATTAAGGCCAGGAAATATCTATTCCCCAAAGCAAAATAAAAGCAATTTCCGAAGGAAAATAAGGATTTTCCGCTAACATGGCGGCGACGTTTTCGTAGGCGGGCTTGTGCGGCTTCAGCTGTGTGTTCTCAAGGCTCTTGCTTGTGTTTTCCAATACGTGTTTACATTTGATGTTCTAGAAAAGACTAGCTCCAAGTACACAAGACCTGCGACAAAAATTTGAATATTGAACATTTCCATGCCACTGTATGTGTGCTTGAAGACATTAAAGGACGCATTTCCTGCCCAAAAAAATCTTAAGAAAATAACCTTTTTATCATTAACAACTGCAGAGTGATTTCTTTAAGGCGGATCAATTAATGAATTTTAAAAATTTGATTTTGTCTCAATTTGCCCAAATTTCACTAACGGGTACAATTGTTCCACTCTTTTTATTCTATTAGAATTTGATCATTTCTATAGGTATACGCTTATTCAACGAGAATTAAAATTTTTAATTTCTGAAATTAGTTCTCACTCAAAGACTGGATTTTAAACATAACTTTCTTACTTTCCCATAGAAAATTCCACGGTATTGAATTGATTACAATACTTATATTTGAAGTTCATTACGTGTTAAAATTCTCAGCAAATTGCTTATCATTTTACTAAATCACACTATAGTATCACACTATAATCACACCATAATCTAAATCTAATCTAAATCACACTAAATCACACTATGGTCAATAGGTAAAATGCAACGTTTCAATGCCACTGGCATCATCATCAGGCTGAAAAGACGAAAAGAAAACTGGTCACTCTATGGAAATGAT
>JACJUY010000949.1:89361-126827 GCA_014220935.1 Platorchestia sp. MABIK
TATCAATATTGTTTTGAAAGCTCTTCCTTTGAACAATTTGTTTTTCTACCCCTTACAGTAAAACGATCATTGTAAAGTAGTTATTCAACTGATTTTCAAGAACTTAAATTATTCGAAAAGGAAACAAAACTTACTACACTGTGAAAAAACAATCAAAATTACATTAATTTAAAGCGGAGGTGTAATCAACTAAAAAGTCGGGGAAACTTTTGTGGGACACCCGGTACATTCGAGAACGCTAGGAGTGCACTAGTTCTCCATTTTCTGACAGTATCGGTCTTCATCAATTTTGTATCCTTATGTACGATAAATTTTCTACAATTACTAGTATCGATTTCCCTAGTCTCCGTAGACTTCATTCTCCTTCACAAGTTGTACCGTCATAAAAAAACTTTGAAATTAGAGTAAATATTAATTTTAGAAGTGACGGTGAGTCACCTGCCGCTTATCCTGAACTGAAAACTTTTAAACGGCAGCCCAAACGGTTCTAATTATTTTTAAGCAAAACATTTCGCTTGAAAATTTTCCGTATATGCGCCCGTCGTGAGGCGGCATGACATACTAGAGAGAACGGGCCGGCAACCGGCACAAACAGACAGGCAGAATGTACGGGAAAAACAGATTGACTAGTCTCATTTACAGATACATAAAGAGAAACCCGTTTTTTTATAAACCCTGACTGATACACTAGAGGTAGCCCGAGCACTATGCACACACACCATCAGACCTGGTTAACCCCGAGAAAATTAAATTTGGCATTTCTGCATTTTTGCACATAGTTGTTTCATTCTCATCTAACTGCCGACATCCACTCTTTCTGAATAAAACGACTTTGCTTGTTCATTCATGTCATGCGTGGTATGGACTCTATTTCTGCATCGTTCATTTCAGAAGTGTCAGCAATCACCTCTGTATCGAGGTTCTCCAGCATCGTCCGGAGTTAACTTCAAATTTATTCATACTGCCGACTCAGGAAATAGCAGGTTTGAGCTGCCGATACAAATTTATATTTTTTATATTAATTTGAAAATATTCTGACACATTTTCAGGTTGAAAATTTTCAATCAAACAAAAACCCGTAAAGCATGACCCTGCAAAATACAATGAAGAAAATTTAATAGTAGGCAATACTTAGTGAACGAACAACATTCGTACTCTCTACATATGTTCAAGTTTTGCACTTTGCAAAGCTTAACGTATAAATAAAGAGGCTATGATAGGGATTTTTAAAAGATTCATTAATACAGCAACAAATACAGCAAGATTAAAGCGCTTGAAATAAAAAATGAACGTTCCGATCTCTAGGGTCATCTTCAGCATCTGAAACAATTAAGAAACATGTTCAGTGCAGCTGATAAAAATGAGTAATTTTATTACCATACGGATTACACTATTTGTAAAGAGAAGCAGAACAGAGTTTTATTCCGAACCGATGTTACTTTCATCATGAAAAAGTACTCTTATTTGGCACGATCAATGACGACACAGGGAGAAGCATTGTCGTCATTTATCTTGATAAATGTATACTCGGCATGAAAAATATAATGTTCGATGTAGTGAAATTCAAAGTAATATCTCAATTAATTTTGAAGTTCATAACTTTTGTTTAAGATGAAATAAACTACTTTCTTCGTGAGCTTACGAACTCAGTTGTATTTGCTCATTAATTATACACAACATTCGTGTCTGGAAGCGTCCCTGATATTTGATTTGGCTTATCAGAGATTCATGAATTTAAATTTTCTGCATATTTCCAGTTTGTACGGATGTTTGCAGCTTACGCTACCTCCATATTCAAATTGGCAAAGTATTTAGTTCCCCTAACTCCATTTACATGTACCCAATATACGGTAGCAATTTCAAAGTCTTTTATCAAAGGTGTAGTCTCCATTGACGATGATACTTACTTTTATGGTATCGTTTAACGAAAAAAAAATATTTTCTATTATTCTGGTGCATGAGAGCCCTGAAATATGTTTAGATTATCTTTTATCTCTTTGCTCATACAAATACTGTAATTGGTCTAGCAAGATCAGTGTACAAAACTCTGTTGCAGTTTACTATTTCAAATTCTATTTTTATCATCAATCAGCTGGACGGATAAGGAACGGGTCTTCCCTAGGGACAAACCCTTGAATAGGATATTTACGTTCTTCTATGAACACAATGGCTAGATCAGTGCCTCATTGGCTACAAGCCCGTATTTTAGAGACGTTTCATCACCGACACTTGCATATTATTTCATAAGAGCTCTCAGTGAAGCCTGTTCTCAAGTTATTTGAGTACCAGGTATACAAATGTAAAGTTCACTAGGGAAGAAGAAAATAATTTTATAATAATTATAGTTTTGACTGGGTTGGGCTACATTTTCTGTAGCTTTTATTATAAAATAAATAATTCATTATTTTAGAATCCCTTTTCATCATCAAAGAAAATATGGTTTCAATTGAATTTCAATACTGCTTCCCTTTGCAAATTGTGTAATCAGTATGGTCATAGACTAGCTCATTTTTATCAATTGTACTGCACGTACATGTTTCTTTTTTGTGTTTCAGATGCTGGCTGAAAATGACCCTTGAGGGTCATTTCTATCGTTTTAATCTTCCTTCATTTAATGATGTAACAATGAATAATGAATCTATTAAAGAAACACTATCCTTGCTGTTTTATTGTTGCACGTGCTATCTTATTTCAGAAATGAAACTTGGTTGTTCATAAGAGTAAATTTGAGAGTAAAAGTGCGCAGAAACGATTTATGGGAGTGTGGGAAGAGTTGAAATAAATTATTTGCACAGAAAAAAAACAGTTATTCACAATAAATAAAAAACATCAAATTCTGTACCGTTATCGTAATTCAACTTCACAAATTGTCGCCAGTCCCGCGAGAGTTTTAAACGTAAGCAGCGACCGCCGAAGGAGCGTTGTGCTCTTCTGGCACCTATCTTCTATCTTCTCTACAGCCTCATATGGCAGTTGGTCATCTGACTTTTCGAGCAACGATGTGTTGCCTCTTTTCACTATTGTTTAATTTTACTATTACGATAACTATCGCTGCGTCGCATAGCTATTTGGCATCGAAAAATTTCAATCGCTTTCGATTCTGTGACATAAATATGCAGCTGTTCTGTCGCCATTCAATTTACCACTCAAATGCTAAACTGCTTCGACTTCCATTGCATTTTGAAGCGGTATGCACCATCCGAACACAATGAACTCCGGTTATTTTCGCCTCTAGTTTAACTCTTTTTGGATGCTTCACGTGCGCATTAAAAACCGTTAGGAGATTTACCAAATTTTACAGCGTTTTGTTACAAAACTCTATCACCAGACTTAGTAGAGCATTTGTGGCGATGAATCAGATGATCCAAATTTAAACTGTTCTCGCCCATATGAAGTCTAATAAACTCTTGTCTTTCGGAACTCAGGAGCCATACTCGAGATGCAGACAGCAGACATCTAACCTTTTGAAAATGTCTCATTTAAGTAAAATAGCTTGAACAGCCCGTTACCGATTTTTGTCACCGCGCCCTTGGGCAGAACTGGAAGAAAATGCCGAGTATTACGGAGGTAACCCTCTTTATGAAGGGAGGAAGGACTCGGCGAGGGCGAGAGGTGGTGCCTCTAAAGTTATGAGGCATGTTTGAGTCATTTTTATTCAGCTTTCGTAGGCTGACTGTCGCTTCACGGTGTCATTTATGCAATTAAGTTGAGCTCTGCTTGTCTCGTTTTTGAAGATCAGAAACGAAAAAATGTTTAAAATATTTAACTGATGCAAAATTAAGTTAAAACCTTGATACATTTTTTGGTAAATTATTTCGCAAAATTCAAGAATCTTGCCTCATTCCACAAGAAAATGCTCGTTACGGCATGAACAAAGTTGGTTGTGTTTTAAAAATAGAAGATTTATTAACAATGCAAGAGTTTAAATACAGATGACTGAGTTTCTCATGCGTTCGTACCCGGAGGAAAAAAATAATTTCGTCTTCCCTATGCAATCCGTAAATTGCTTGGACAGGAACAAAATATCCTAGTTTTGATGTATGGGATACATTCTTTAAATACGTCAAGATTCTTCTTCGGTATACAAAAACTCCATTGGGCTCATTCTCAACTTACACACAATAGATTTATTTTCTATTGAAGGTCCAGAAAATCTATTTCATTAAACCTTAAAATATAAATTTTCTCGCTGTACTGAATATGCAACGCTCCAGATTGTTGGAAGCAGTTCTGGAGAAACTAGAGCGCTCTCTGGATCCGGCTCCACTCATGAAGAGTAAGTCTGGCGCAAGTTCTGGTGTCACAGACCTGAAGCCTGCAGCTCAAAACGGAGCAAGCGAATGCGAGGAAGATTGTTTCTTCTACTTTATGTGGATTTTTTAGAGTTTCAGATTGTGTGAATGGGAAGAGGAAGGAAGGAGTGGCTTGCGCGGATGAGGAGGATTTTTGAACAAGTAATTTTTTGTGAATAGGTAGAACTGCTTTACTGCTAGTATTTCATACTACTTGTTCAAATATGTAGCAAACTCTTTATAACTTCAATTATGCCGTACATCTTAAAAAATGAATTCGATTTCAACACCAGCCAGACCCTCCAATCGTTGAGCGGCTGAATAATTTCGGATTAAAATGACCCGAGAAGGGAAATTTAAAAATGCCCATTGAGCGCAAGAAAAACTAGCTGCACTCCTTAATTGAAAATGGTATGATCGAGCTCATGATTTTTCAAGCTCTGTTGAGTTGATTTAGTAAAATATTTTTGAATTTCTTACGACAGAAACAAATAACATCCTGATGATAACTAAATATCTTCATATCGTGTTGTTTTCCTCCATCACTTGCCGTTGGGGATGAAGTGTTTTCATACTAAAAAAGTGTTTTCACGCGCAGAGGACATACACAAATTAAGAATTCCAAACTAAAAGTTAGATTTGGACTTGAACCCTGCCTGTGGATTTTTCAACCCACAATCAAAAGTGTTTTGTTAACTTGCCTATCAAACTGAACTCACTTCGGTCATGTCAGACTTGAGGTGCGGTCCAGTGCTCCGATGAACGAAAGAGACAAAATCGGTCTCTCCTTTCTCACTGTTAGGAGAAATTCTGAGGTCCCATCTCTCTTCTATAAAGCAACGAAGATTTCAATGAAAAATAAATAACATAACTTTACTTTCATTAAATAAATATTCTTTACACGACTTGGTGATTCTAAAAAACCCTACACTGAATCTGTGAAATAAGATTCCAGAATTAAACCGAGTGGATAAATTACTGAGACAAATTTTCAGTGTAAAATCAAATTATTGCTATATCACTTTTTCACTAAATTGTTTCACACAGGTTATGGATAGATCTAATTTCCTACAATGCTTCAAAAAATTACAATAATTTAGCTTTAGTAATATAATAACTGTTTTTCGTGTTTGTGGTAATTCTTGAGCTACATCACGCTGGTAATATAAAAGAAGAGATCATCGAATTGGTGAAGGCGACGAAATTTACTGGTAATAACAATCTCCGTTAGTTGGACGCGCTTGAAAATGTCCAAGACCTTTTTAGGAGTGATCGACCTCGAAATTCTCACACATCTAAAATCATTCAATCAATCAAAACAATCGTAAGACAAACTCCTAAGTTTTCCCTAAAAGGGTAGAACGAGAACTTGCCAATTGAGGAATGGTTGTAAATGAGAGAATTGTGAAGTTCTCAGTAGAAAATACCATGAAATTCTTTTCATTCATAAAAAGCGTCAGCAACTCACAGATCTCTTGAAAGAAAAGCGATTGGCTAGAGTGAAGGCTTTATTAAGCAGTTTGTAGAAGGTACGCTCACATATGGCACCGTGTATGATAGGCATTTGATTTCTAAACATCTTTGTTCCAATAAATCTATTTCAAAAATACACTACAATTAAAATCGTTTTTCAGCCTTCGAAGCAAAATGAAATGAAAGAACAAGCTGATTGAGCACATGTGGGGAATTGAGTCACTCCTAAATGAGTCACTCCTACAACCTTTCTTTTTGGTCTTCCTCACTTCCAAAATTGCCAGAGAAGTGACCTGTACCCTGATAAATGCTTTGCATTATCATTGAACCAGCGACATTCACCTTTTCACGTTTTATAACCACATTCTTTCAAAAATTCCGACGAACTGAAAATTTAACAACGACGAACCATAGAATACAACAGGGAATAGAAATATAGAGACAGAGTAGCAAAAAATAACAACAACGACAAATTATAGCGACACCCAGCAAAATGAATGACAGTGAAACTATATTTCAGAACAAAGAAACAATGTGTAATGACAGAGTCGATGTATTGTAATAATGTTCAAAAAGGAAAACAATCACACAAAAAATAGTCACGTACGTAAATGTTATTGTAACAAATTAAAAATTTCTGACACAGTTATTTATAAGCAAAATATACAGGCAAGTAGCCATATAGCGTAGTACATAATGCATATTGACACGATGCATTCAAAATTATTGATAATTACAAAAAAGAATGAACATTATACAATTGTGCGATATTGAAACTATAAAGAAAACATCTTGTTGATAGAAGCACTTGATCAAGTTGCTGTCGGCATGGGTGTAGTTGTCTGCCGCAATGGCTGGAGTGGCAGACGGCACGCACGTCTCAATGAGATGACAGAGAACCTCCTCCCGGTGCTGCCGAAGCGTCCTGCTCTGCGCGCTGCCACCACGGTGCATGTCTCCGCTATGTCATTCGAGATGACATAGAAGCATCTTCTGATCAGACGATGCTTTAATGTCATCTTCAACACTGAGAAACAATTTTCTATCGGGTTGAGAAAGGGTGACCAGTGAGGAAGGCAGCGGACGTTGCGATCTGGCAGCACCTCTTGCACTGATCCATGGCATGAGGCGTTGTCTAAAATGAGAACAGCGTCGGGTTCATCCTTTATATCTCCAACGAATACAAGAAATCAGCAAAAGCGTCTTTTGTTGTCGAGTGCGTGTTGGTTTCATGCTTGATCTGAAATAGTAGCAATGACAGTTATGTTGCCGCCCTTACCCTTGCCAAACGTGCGTCTCGTGTGTAGGTTGAACCCCATCTGATCAATGTATAGATCCTGTGCTTCTGAAGGCTTGTTTCGTACATGTAGTGGGCGTACTCCAGTCGCTTCGCTTTCGTTTCCTCGGCGTTCCGCTGTTTGGGGACGTTGCGGCACTGTTTGACGGTGATCAGTTTGCCGTCCAGGGCCTGGGCAACTGAGGCATCTGAGACGGAAGGCTTGAGGTCGAAAGTGGCACGAAGGGTTCTATTGGGATCCTTGATGGTGATGGTTGGAGTAGCTTTAATCAATATTACAAGTAAATCCAGGTAAATGTGTTGCATCATCCACTGACCAAAAAGTAATGGAATGTGGTCCCATATTATTGTCGGGTGGCATTCATACTCACGTAAGTGAAAATCCCAAACGTCAAAATCCCGAACATCTAAATCCCGAATGTTGTATGTACTGTCCTTGAGTGTAATGCTCTGCCAATCTTGACATTCAGAAGCTACATAACCTTCATGTGTAAGCAGTACAGAATGCTGGGAAAGTCTTCTGCAGGCATTCCATAATCCCACAGATAAGTTTTGATGCGACAAAAACTCGCTCGTCAAGCGACATGGGGGCTTTTATTTCCAATACAAGGCAATTTCTCATTTTATTCAACAAGGTGAGAAAGTGAACAAAAAAGGCTAACAAATTTTGCCATTTTCGGTTTATGAAGGTAAACCACATTTTTAATAAGCCGGTCACTTTCCAGTAGGATTGCGTCTCGTTTAACAAGCCAATCACAACACAATAGTTGTGTCAGGACCATTTTTCAGGGTTCTGAAGCAATGAAATGTGGCCCCTATGTCGCCTGATCTGAATCAAATCGATTTTTCTGGCAGGTCTACCATAGAGTTTTTTAAGAAGCTCTAAAGCACTCACTCAAAAGCGGATGAAAAATTTTCATGCCTATAAGCCCAGGATAAGCTTTTAAAATTAAAATTTTCAATTGATTTACATTGCAGTTAAGTAATACAAATAAGCACATCCTGGGAGCACCTCTGTCGCGTGTCACCGGCATTTGGGTGGCAGGCCCCAACAGGCGCGTTGCTGAGGATGAAATCGAGGTATAGATCTCCCAGTCATCACGTACAAGAAAATACTTCACTTTTTCACTAACTTTTCGAAGAAGTAAAACGTTTCACTCACAGTCATTCAGCCCGATTTCACATTCAACCTGAAACGTTCGCGGCAATATCGTTCATCTGAATCGGGCCAAAGAAGGAAATTGTAAATAATGACATGAATAGAATAACGTAGCCGTTGTGTTCATAATAGACATAGGAAGTTCAAATTTTTTACTCAAAAATTTATTTACCATTTTGTCTGCTAAAAAACGTTATCTGCATTTTATAATCTGATAAAACACAACACTTACATGAAATCCGACGAGCATAATTTTTTTTTAGCTTTTTTAGACTTCCTCTCTCCCCCAATTATATCTGGAAATATAGATATCTCGGAAACCTTTACGATGATAACATTGCATATTGTGTTCACTGAAATGTCTCTCGGTGTGTACGTTTCTCAATTTCTGCTGTTCAGTAGCAGAAAGAAAACGTTCAATTCAGCTTATTATGGAGCAATGTTTACTAAGCCAGCTAGTACTACACCTCCTTACACAGTAGAGGGATCATATGGCCATGTGGTTCAGAGCCCTCGCAGTGCAAGTCCGGTATTTCTCCGGTTGGAAAGAGGATTAAGGTAGCCAAAACTTCCGATCCCTCCCAAGTGTACAAAATGGTGTTTCTTTCTGTTTGGAAATGAAGAACTGCGCTATGATTTCCCACTCAGCCGAGCTCAACTGCAGCTGGAAGAAGCAGCCTTCATTGGGTCCTAGCATTAGTTATAAGGCATTGAAAACCTAAGGAATGGTATGACATGTATTAAATTGTTTAAAATAAAATACCAATTTTTGGCTAATCCAGCTGTATTGAGCGCTGGTTTGGACGCTCCCGCGCGCACCAAACGGACACACTAGCGTCATGAGACGCATGCGTCGCGGAGCTCAGCTGCGGGCGATGGCTTGGGTTCAGGACTCCCGTGGGGCCTTCCAAGCATCTCTTGTCATTCTCAACTGGCTGTATCAGACTAAGAGTTGTTCAAAGCATTCTGAACTCATTAACTGCAACAGTATTGCATCTCATTCCTAAAAGTCCCGCATCGATGATAAGGCTGTAGTAGATGAGTAATTGATGAGATGTTTCCCAACCTCTTATGTATTATTGTTACGACATATGATGAAAATTTGAAGTTAAATTTAAAGAAGCATGTTCTCCTTTATGCACGCATGTTTATCATGTAAACATGCCCTGCAAGCCTCCCCTTAGAGCTCGACCCAAACGAACATGATACGTTGACCGTCGACGAGGGCTTGTTGCGCTTGCTGGAGACTTCACCTAAAGAATACAAGTTTATGCTAAGAAGATGCGGAGGATATAAACCTTAGAAGGTATGGTCAGGATCTGGGAACCCCATAAGCTTCATTAGTGCAAAAAATAACTCGACAGATCTTTAAGGTAATAAAATCTTTTCTGAGGAACGATTGTGCATCATTTGACCTCTTTCAGGTGTTGTCTTCGCAAGAAAAAGTATTTCAAGAACCATATTTCAACCAAAACGTACGTATATCTACACAACCTAATGTAACAATGAGGCTCTCTGAATAGAATTTAGCTAACAGATATCCGGGCTGATAGGCGGTTCTAATGGTGTAGACGTACGAAGTGTCCACACCGCAGCTTCTTGTATCTAAGCCAACGCCTTCTGGTCTGCTCCACTGGCTTGTGCCCACAATGCAGTAGGTCCTCGAGTTATACAATACCTCATCTTGCAATTCTCTGCTTATGTTGAGAAAACATAGTTTTAGCTAATTCAAGAACAAATACAATGCACCATTCAAGTTATAAATAAATGGGAATAACTTTCAGTAATTTGTGTCCGTTTAAGTTAAGGTTTTTCAAGATGATGATTAATCCAAGGTTCGGCAGTGTTTATTAGAATAAATCTGGAATCTATTTCGAAACCTTCAACTGTTCATTTTCAGTGAAATATTTTAGCAGTCAACTTTGTTTTCCCTGAATTGCAGGGCATTGTAACCACAGTTCTGTCCGTCAAAGACACAGCAGCGCGAGCCTTTATGTTCTAGTTAGTTTACCTCGTTGCCTCTTGGCCTTTCTGCGTCGCTTCAAATTGGGGAGCGCAGGCCTCGGTTGCCCCTGACAATGTTGCACTCACTTGCACTTCGGTCGAGGCGTCTGTGTTGCTGCACGTTAGGTTTTAATAAATCTCTTTAGTACTTGTCCACTGATCGTATATTGCAAATTCAGCAGTGTCAACTTGCTAATTATGTATCCCTTTTCAACCCAAAGTTTATGACCTGTTTGCGGTAGTAATAAACTAGGTGCCGCCATTCGCGTTTGACAAACATTAAAACAACTAACTTACAGGTCGTAGTGTACGGGAGATGCGAAGTCGAGCGACCTGGATTGACTTCGATGCTTTCCCCATGAAGGTGCAAATTAGACCCTACAGGCATAGTTTAACTTTTCACAAATTCAATTACATTTCAAAACGAAATTCTGAAACTAAGAATAAACTCCACACCAATATATGTTGTAGGTTACAGTGGTCTTACAGTTATAATTAAGAGCACTAACTTTTCTTGTGAAACGGTCGAGGGTTTGCTACCTGGCAACTCAAACCCGACGTTTCGTCCGGTAAAAAAATCTATAACCCAGAGGTACGAAATGTGCCCTGGCACGACAGGCGGTGACTTTCGTTGAGCTTATTGTGAGGCGTTGAAGAACAAAATTTTATACATGTGAGAACGAGGTTGGTCTCCCTTTTTATGAATTTGTTGGAAACCAACCAATTCGTTCCTAGTAGGAAATACGTGGACTCATTCCAACTGGAAAAAAATCATCGGAATTGCTTGAAAACTTCACGAAGTTAAGTATTTTACCGTGTTCGTCTCAGAAATTGATCTCGTGAAATAGTACGGAACGTAAACTTGACCTCGCAGCTCAGAGCATTTGAGGTGTTTTCAGATCTGATTCTTATGTCACTGCTGCCTCACAGCTTCTTGGTACAGCAAGAGCACTGGCTGACATCCATACCATACTCTTGACTCTCCTTTTCACCACCACTCCGAAAGTTACGCTCCTCACGACCTCCACTCCGCAGTTACGCTCCTCATGACCTCCACTCCGCAGTTACGCTCCTCACGACCTCCACTCCGCAGTTACGCTCCTCACGACCTCCACTCTGCAGTTACGCTCCTCACGACCACCACTCCGCAGTTACGCTCCTCATGACCGCCACTCCGCAGTTACGCTCATGATTTACCGTTGCCAATTTTTACTAGTTTACTAGCCGAGGCCTCCTTGCGTGGCTGACTTCAGTGAGAAACTTTTAACTTAAGAAATCTCTTTAGAAAAACGCGGAGAAGCGAAATGAGAATATCCTCAAGACTTTATCACAATTTCTCCATTTCCACGTCGCGGTTAGCTTTGATGTTCTCGTTTCGTTTTTCGTAGAGCCTAAACTTGTCGTTAAGTTAGAAAAGAAAACAGTTCCAAAGAAATCTTAAACCTGTCTTGATCTTTTTTCTCGTAGTGCTTTCCCGCCTCAAGGACAGATACAGAAAATTAAAATTTTCCAACCCTCTTCTGCACAGCCCCACATCGTTATGCCACAAGTCTGGTCATAAAAACTACAAGTTGGCTGTTGCCAGGCTTCGCCTGAAGTCGTATATTCTAAGTTTGAGTCGTATATAACGCCACAGTAATTTTGAACGTCTGTTTTCTCCGACCTCAGTCGCGGCGCAGCCTCCTTGTTCGACTTGATGGTCCACTGAGTATTGCAAATTCAAAAGCCTGCCGCTAAAGCGTTCTCAGATGATTGTTGATGCTTACGCTCGCTGTGATGATCGCAACTTCGCTGAAGTTATTCATGCGCCTCAGAACATTCCGGTGCGGCACAGCCTATTTGCGTCGCATCGAACAAGGTGCGCAGGCGTGACACACGACCTCTTATCTTGAGCTCAGGCACGAGGCTTGGGTGTCGGCATGATACTCAACACATTCCAGTATGCGGACGCGTCTCTCCATGCTTGCAGAATGCAGGCATGATGCGTATTATGCCCTGGGTACTAAATTTGCTCCTCTCTTGGTTGTCCACAGGATCGTGAAATGTTTTAGGTCATGATTGTCGGCTTAGCCAATCATTTTGATACATTCTTGAGCTCGAAGTATCTGTTAATTCTTTCCCGATCTTTCGACAATCGTTCATAAAGCCCAACGTATGACATGTTTTAGAAATGTTCCTGAAATCTGTTAACTAGTCGTACCAAAGTTCCGCTTATTAACTCTGCGTCCACGGAGAGAAATTGAGACTTTAAATTAAATGCACGGAACTAGTTCTACCAGAGCACCTTGGTTGAAAAATAGTTCTCTAACCACAAAATTCATCTGAAGCTAAGCTCTCACGATGAACGATGATTGTTAGAGAATAACGCGCAAGTCAATCACTGCTCAGGAGCTGCTCTCAGTCGATGTTGGGAAAACGCTCTCTTCTTAGGAACTTAGCTGTTGACGCAGTCGTAGGCACTGACCTCTGGAGATATATGGAATTCGATTGGTTTCCTTTGTAAAATTCGCTTCCATTTAAGTAAACTCGTAAATTTGCACTCCTGCTAAACTCAACTATAAAAATGTTAAACAGCACATGTTTTATTTTGAATTGAATGTTTCTATTAGCTCATTGGGCCAATTCATGTGAGGTTACAAAAATCCCTGAGGCCTGCTAAAAAAATCCTATGCTGGTTCACATCAGCAAATCTGCTCACTGAAAAATCGGCTCCTCAAACAAGATGAGCTAGAATTCCTTAGCAATTCACCACCTGATGATTGAACATGATGCTGTACATACATTACAGAACGGCCAAATCGTTTTATTATACGGACGCTAAGATGCAACTTGAACAAACCTTAAGTTGAATGGAAGGATGTTAAGAACAAACTTCGAAGGTTATACCTTAGTTAAATACGTGAATAAAAACATCTCACTCATATTAGATCCCCCTCTGTGTTAAAAGCCATGTTGTTTGAAGAAGCTTTCTAATGTGTACCGAGCTTGTTGAATTAACGGAGATTTTGGAACTGGGTATTGTTCCTCTTCCAAAACAAGAGACTTTTCTCGCTCCTTGATATTCTATCCAATCCTTAATAGCTGAACTATTTACCAACAAAGCTCATATATGCGATCAACAAGGCATCACACTAAATGGATCTCCATTGTGCCTGAGAGGGGCATGGGACGTTAGCTACACAAACAAGAGCACAGGTAGCACTCCTAAGAAATACGGCAGCATAACACAAGAGATTATAAGGCTGCAGCACTTTTTAGAGCACACTATTCCTAAAGTGCTACGTAGGCCCATAATGTACAGATTTGTGTGAAAACGTGCCGTCAGACGGCGACAACAGAAATGATATTTGCCCTATATATTGAAATGACGAACTAAGGAATATCGAATACACCGATGGAACGTCTTTGTAACGTCTTCGGTGTTGAAAAATCCTAGATAATAATAATAACAATAATGTATGAAAACGTATTTTATTGATGATTCGATGAAACTTGATCATTGTTGGCATTACAAATTTTGTCTAATATAAATTTACTTTGTAACATTGCGTGATCAGCTATTCATCCGACACACGTAATCAATATAGTAACATTCAAGATTTAAATAAATAATTTTGTTTGCCCGAAAAAACTTTTCATCAGTCTTTCTCTCATAATATTGCGTATAATTTTTCCGGCACTCAAAAACTTGTCAGGTTTCTTTAGCAGTAACCTGACACCGTACATATTTCCGTACTTCCAAGAGCAATGCACACTGAACATTGTAGAAATTAGTTGATGTGAGCATCAATTAAATAAAAAAAAGTCCATTGGCATATAGCTTTGTTCGTATCCCTCACTGTTGAAGCTCTGGCTTTTCCGTGTAACAGATGTGTAATGATTGCTCCGTGTGTAAGATTCGACAATAACATCAACATTTCAGCAAAACTCAGATTCCACCGCTCAGCCGCCGTTGTAATGATTGTCGGTGCGTTATCCCACCGAGTTTCCATCATTGTAATGATCGTCGTTCTATTTTATTAAAATGGGCTGAAAGCTCATGCTGCTTGCTACGGACGTCCGCTTTTTTATCTTTTCGTTGCACAACATTAATCGTATTCATAGATCATTTATCGTCATTCATTTTCCAATGACATATTTCAGTAATTTTCAGATGATTGACAAGAATTGAATAATCAGAAGGTTTTCAAACAGTTCATTTACTGTTAAAATGATGACGTTTTTTGTTTCAGAATAGTTGACACAATCGATGGACAAGAATTCGCTTAATGAAGTTATATTTAGCTCATATTGAGGTGAGGCCTCGTAACTGAATCAGTGAGCGGAATACAGATTATCTAACACATTAATTTAATCTAACGCACACATCTTCCGTAAGAATAATTCTTAGTACGCTGAAGGCGAACGTCAACTAGACCTACACGTGAAACAACCGAATTAGGATGATAATGTGGGGTAACATGTGGGATACTTAGCTGCATTTATATTCCATATTGGTGATTACAAAGCCATTACGTGACTTCAATATATAGCCCTCGCTTACCCACAAGGGCAGCGAGGCAATCGCACGCCCTACTCTTATCACTGCTGGGTATGTAATGTCCCTCCGACTCCCTCAAGGAGCAGGCTTCCCGCGTCTCTGTCACGGCTGAGAACGAACGCGTTCTACATGACACTGCTTTACGCTAATTAATTATCGGAAATAAAAAGTGTCGTCAGATAATTAGATTGACCTAGGCTTACATTTTAATTTGCAATTAATCTACGTAGAATGAATAAGATCCTAAGTGTCTAAGGAAAGAGTTGAAATATAATGGGAAATAAAAGTATCTAGCAGTACGGCTTGCTTGGGACGCTTGGCGACGTGGCACTCGCAGGGTGAGGGTACGAGGGTGGACGTAGCTTTCAAGCGATGCCTGTCGACGTTGTAACGGCTGGTTGCGATGGTTGGGCGAGGTCCGTAGAAATAAGCATATGTTGCGCTTATTGACGAGAATGTATATCGCGAAGACGGTTCTTTTCGAGAAGATGATGGTTGCTGGCAAAACGAACCCTTCTTCGTAGCGTTTTGCTAAACACGACGTAGAGCAGTTATAGAGAAGACTATAACAATGTTAGAAAATGAGAACTCGTAGTTTGTGGAATGTATAAATTGTTGAACGTACCCCCCCACTCGAGGTACCATAACAGCATCCTGTAATAATATTATTTGTCCTTAATTTTTGTTGCTTTAGTACATATATCCTTATATTTTTGCACTTTTCCCTCCTACTACTATGGATGAAAGAATAAGCCCTTGTATAACGGTGTGAGTTTGAGCGAATGTCAGCCAATGCAACAAATTTTACATGATTAGTGGGGTCGAAATCCTCTTCTCTAAGCAAATAATGCTCAGTGGTCTTTATTGCTGAATATGGCTCGGACAAATTACGTTTACCTCGCATATGAAATCTTACTCCGTTCTAAAAATCTTTCAAATAGTTACGGAAATTGATCTCTCTTTTTTTTCTCTTCCCCGTCCGTGAGCTCTACATTACTTTACCTTGTGCCTCATTACACATTCTGACTTGTGCAACCTGCGGTCTTTCGGTCTGAACACTGCAGTTGTGTTGTCCTAGAGACCAATATCTTCTGTTCGATGGTCAGTTTCCAACACCAACCGGAATTTACCTTGAGTCTCAAAAATATTTCAGTTGTCAGTCATTTGAATTTTTGCCGTTTTACATATTTTTAACATATCGCATCTTATTATAGCTATTAATTGTTTGATTTTCTAGTAAAGAACATCTGCAAAATGAGTGAGTTGTTCAGTAATTAGTGTTATTCTTTGTCTCTTAGCTTTTGTGTTCAAAATTTGAAATACGTAGTGACCTCTCATTCTCATTTTAGCTGGCCGAATTGACTATGGAAATTGGTCTACAGTCTCGCATTCTGATTTAGGATGTCCTTTCAGGATTCAATAACAAAATTTTAACACACATATTGCATTAAATCCTACGTATAATAATGTAATAAAATCTCAAACACACGTTAACTTGATTCAGTTCTTATATATATTTTCTAACAGCATTCCGAGAAATATAGTCTCGGAGCATTTCAAGAAAGTCACCAGCGGTCGAAGAGTAGATGAAAATATCTAAAAAAATAGATGAAAGATTTGTGCGATCCGCTCGTCGACGCAGGCCTTTAAGCCTTGCATAGCTGTCGTTACCATCAACGATAATGACCGGCGCTCACATTCTCTTTTATTTTAGCCCCTAACTCGACCCTTCGGACTCAATGAAATGCGGCCGAAGCGTTTGTCTTCAATTTATGCCCCGGTGGAATAGATCTGCTTTGTTTGCTCCCTGCGTTTTAGTATCACGAGTTTCGCCGATGCGTTTATGTTCTCGGGAATCCAACGAGATCCTCTCATTTGTTGGACTTTGAGACTCTTCGCAGACGGATTTAGCAGTCTTTTGTTAGGAGGCTGTTGGTGACAGAGTAATCTAATTATGTGAGGATGAATTAATCCAATCATGTTATCGAGGCTTATTGGAAGAGCGAAAGTATCATACTTCCATTTTTTCGTTGAAGAAGCAAGGTTAATCCCAGCGCAAAAAAATCATTTCCTAGAACTGCTGGATTAACTCCAAGTAAACCAACAGACACCTCGTTATCTCACTAGCACACTTTTTTAACAAAACGAAGCCAAATCTCGCCATTTAACGCCATTTAACCTTCCGAACTTGGTTCTCGAATTAATTTGAATTTTAGGAAAATTCACTTGGTTTACCGTTGGTGAAGGACTTTCAGAGTTGATTCAGTGGCAGATCCTGGCATGGGACCGGCATCGATTGAAAAGATAAGTACTGACGTGGGAGGGAAAAAGAATATTACTGGATCCCCAAACTGATCAGCCAGCACGCTTTTCAACAACGCAAATCGAGGCCAAGCGAAAAGCGAAACTACGATTATTCTGTGATGTAATAAAAGAAACTGAAACTGAGGGGTTTGCAGTAAAAAATATTTTTCGATGTTGTATATATTTTTCTTATTGAAAGTTATCCTCATCATACCTGGAGGTCCAGTTCAGAATTCAGCTCATCTGCTTGGCCACCATATCAACTCCATAATTTGACTGCCAGTTTATG
This sequence comes from Platorchestia sp. MABIK, assembly GCA_014220935.1. Lineage (NCBI taxonomy): Eukaryota > Metazoa > Arthropoda > Malacostraca > Amphipoda > Talitridae > Platorchestia > Platorchestia sp. MABIK. The sequence continues at coordinate 106,720 of JACJUY010000949.1, forward strand.
CCAGTATCTCTCCCCATATACTGGAACTCTGATGTACTTGCCCTCATCTCTATTATTGGCTAAAAGCCTCTTAGTGCAGACAGGGTCGTCAATTGGCGCCTGTCTCGACCGCTTCTGTCTCCGATCAAACCTCCTCTCTGTTTCTCTTTATCGGCCATCCTCTTCCCCCGTCCCTCTAGTGAAATAAATTTCTTGTTTTATTTCATTTTATTTTATTTTATTTCATTTGAGCAATTTTCTTCGCCTAAGGAGAAACAATGGGAACGAAATTTCATTTAAAAAATCTCGTTGCCTTTTTCCTCGTCGGATGGGGGACGAAACGCAGGCTCTTGCAGTAAAAGTTGACAGGCTCCTCGCCCTCGTGAACCGCTGCCGTATTTTCAATATTTTAAACAGTTTGTCTCGAACTTGAAATTACTTCTCCCAACGTCTTATTTACTTTTCAATCATTATGCAACTTTTTAAAGAATTTCTGCTCTCTTTTTCAAAATTGGATCAGTTTCCTCTGGATGACCTAATTTTTTCCTTCGAACGTGATGCCAAACTAAATAAAAAGTAAGGAAATAAATTTAAAAAACAGGCGGCAGCGACCTCTACAGCTTATATGCGTAAGAACAGCCTAATAAGCGTTTGGAAATATTTTTAAAATACTTTTTCAGAATGTCGTATCTGCAATGTAAACCAAGAACATTTCTCTAATTCCTGAACAATAATGCTGAAACTGATGCTAAATGAAAAAATCAAACATCAATTGGGCATTTTTTTAACGCTTTGCAAAACAATCATACGTTACAGATTTAAGCTCATGTAAGATAATAAAAAAAGTTCTTGAGTTCCATCACTTTTTACTTCTATGGTTCGTGAGCTTTTAGTTGAGTAATTCAAAATTCTAGAGTTCGTTCGTGCACACAAAGGATAATTGTACTGATGTCCTTCAAGTCAATTTCATAAACAAATAATGGAAAACTAGTTTTCGCACCCGATACCTGTAGATGACTGATGATGTAGTCGTAAACATTCTCCCGATATTTTCTAGATATACAAGAGTCAAATAGTTATTCATAATGATAAAAAAATATCAACAGTCTTGTTCAGTACGTAGATATGTGGGGTTGCTGTAACTCATCTCTTCAATTCAAAGAGATCTTCAAACGCATTATCAACATAGATTAACGTCGTTAAACCTGAAAAATCAAATGAAAATCTGAAGAAAACAATCGAATGTAATGTCGCAAATATTTGGATATCATTGTCATGCAACAGTAGAATTTAAATAGAAAATTCTGTAACTTCACATCATTCAACGTTATTCTTGATTATTCATTGCAAGATTGAGTGCTCGAGATGAAATGTCTGCCTGGTACAAGTGTCTACGGAGTGACTGGTTTCTTCGTGGGTGTCGTCCTGTCACCCGCTTGTCGGGTCACATCACGTCCGAAAACGTGTCGGCATGATGTGTGTCTCTCCTTTTCAGCATCGTTGAAAAATTATTAAGAACTTTCTTTTTTATTTTCTGAGGGACGTCATAAGAAAGTTTGGGATAAAATCTCAGCTCCTAGTTTTTTAAGGAATTAACCTTACTCTGACTTCCATGAAATGCGTAGTTAGAAGTAGAAATGTAAAACCCTTTGGACTCAAGAACACACCAGCACTTGACATGATGTGGAAAATAAGTTTTCTTTATTGCGTACTAGGAAATAATTTCTTAAAATAACATAAATTTGAGTTACAATAGCGGTCATAATATAAGGAACAGAAACAAAACCAACATAAACCAGTATATTACTTAGAAAGTAATGAATGAGTCAACAAAAATTATCGCCAAATAAAGATTTGGACATAATGTTTAATGGGCCTTCAAATTATGTTCATGTTACCTTTACTTCACAAGAGAGTTAAAATATCTGCGTTGCAATTTTGCTAAGAACTTTTACCCCATGTCTTTCATTGAGAACACACTTCGTAGTAAAATCGAATCCCTTAGAAATAGAAAAATTCCAGTCGCAGGTGCTAAGAAAAAGGTTGTTTATTTCACTCTGCCCTTCATTTCACGGTCGCAAAATCAGAAAATTTCTTGTGAAATTCGTGATTTATGATATAAGTTCCATACGAAAATTGACATACGCATTACTTTCAGAAATTTTTTCAACATTGGCAGTTTTTTCCGGTACGGCGATAGGATGTCTACTTTGTTGCGTGGCTGCGTGGTTTATAAATATACGTGTGGCCAGTGTGGGGCCACTTTTTATGGTGAGACTGCTCGCCATTTTGCAACACGCATAGCTGAGCACAACATAATTTGAACACAATAGCTTCATAGCTGAGCACAAGGGGGTGTCGGTCCGTACGGGAAATAGAGTGTCAAACCCATTGCACAGTTGTATAAGAGATCACGCATTAGAATCTGACCATCCAATTCACACTGATAATTTCAAAATAGTCTCAACTTGTGATAAACATAGCCTTAAGTTACTAGAAAGTGTCATAATTCATCAATTTAAGCCAAGTCTCAATGATATGTCATCTTCTCTGCCTCTAAATATCTTGTCAAAATTTTTTCATTTAATTTTCAATAACAATTTGTATCCATGTACTGTGTTTACCACGTTTCAATTTAATTTTCCAGATATTGAAGATGAGTGTGGATATGCTCGAAAGCTCTATTTTTGAAATACATCGTGAGATTTTTATTAAAAATGTTTTTACCCGCCTTAGTTTTACTATTTTTATGTAAATTACGCTTTCCCAAGAATAAGTCCATAATGCATAAATCATTTACTTAGTTATAAGATTTTACATCATTATTTTCCGAAGAATTCAAGAAGAACAGAAACGGGAGAATTTTGACCTGGACAAAAGTTAAGGAATGATTTTGAGGGTTTCCTTCCTGAGCCTTTCCTGAGGCTCCAATTATATAATCTTCCACACATTTTCTATAGGGTTAACGTCGGGGTTCTGGGTTGGCCAGTTCATCAGGGCAATTCCATCATCTACAAAAAAATGCCAAAACCTTCCAAACCTTGGGGCAAGGTACATTGTCCTGCATCAAAATGGAGATTCACAAGGGCTGAGGAGTAAGTTTGGTACAACATGCTGCTGAAGAAGCAGTTTGTAAATCTCAGCACTGATTTTGCAATGCATGTAGATGATTGGGCCAACTCCTGCTGAGGAAATCATTCCCCACACCATCACACTGCCACCACCAAACTTGGCTGTTTTCTTGGCACATTGAGGAGACAGTCTTCACCTGTTTTGCGGTGAACGTAAATGTTACCGTCAGAACCGAACAAGTTAAACTTGGGTTCGTCACTGAAATGAATTGCACCCCATTGTGCGTTAGTACAAACAATGTGTTCTCCCGCAAACTTTAGACGTGCCTTTGGTTTCGCTTTGAAACGAGAGGCTTCGAAGCTGGAACCCGGGCATGCAATCCTGCATTTTGTAACCTAGGGGAAACTGTTTTCCTTCAAATATCATTCCCCGCCTTCTAACCAAATTTAAGGGAAATTGATCAAGCAGTTTCAAAACATTTCTTTAAAAGTCATTCTACAAATTTTACGATCTTCCCTTTGAGATGTTTTTGAAGGTAGATCATATGTTAGTCTGGCATCTAACATTTTATCTGTTGGAACAAAAGAGATCAAAAATTAAGATCAAGCAACTCAAAGCTCAGATTCACGAAATACTGAACAATGATGGAAATCATTCTGAAAAAATCTGTCGTTTACATAGCTCAAGCACTAAATATTTTAAAATCTGTTGTGTAGAAGGTTTGGCATAACTGCTAATTCACATTCAAACAACAACACACCAGCGCTAGAGGCAGCTTCATAATTTCAGTTCAAATTTCGTGAGCTGCCTGCAAAAAAATTCACATCATAATAAGAATAATGAACTGGCATAAATCTCAATGAAATTAAACCAAACATTTAGCTCTATATGAGAAAATATTGGATGGTTCAACATTATTCAAAAATCTTCCGAAACAGTTGGAAACTTTGACCGACGTCCGCCGTCAAATTTGAACTCGTAAGAGACTTGGAGCAAGTACTCGCTGCGCTGAAGAATTGAAATGAGCCTCGAGGGATAGAGACAAGAAAATTTCACCAAACAAGAGACGTTTGAAAGCTCTTCTAGCCTAGTGAGTGTATGTTACTAAAAATAAAAGAATAATTTTCTCGTTACGCATGAATACCTCTTTGCCAAAATCTTTGCAATATGTTTGCGTGTCAGATCTATTCTGAAACAACTAAATGTTTTGAAAATAAATTACACGAGCGATTGATGCAGTTCTTTCAAGCTTGTTTTTTCTTTAATAGTCATTCAAACTCTATTTTTTTGTTTTTTCATCAAGAGTTTCAGAAGAAAAAAGAAAATTGTAGCTAGGGCCAAAAAGAATGAGTACAGAGGCTTATTTTCGGTATTGTATCTTAGTTTTTTTCCACTCTAATGTTTTCGAATGTAAAACGTTTCAAAATTGTTATTGTTGTTAACCTTCACTTATGAGAACTCAATGTATCTTTAACATCATCAGAACAAGCATTGATCGTCCACGATTTCAATTGCACGTACTGTACAGTTCAGGCGATCGCTCTCTCTCAGAGCCGAGCAAATGGTCCGTGGGTGATTGCGGTCTCCTTCGCCCGTAAAAAGTTTCCTTCGGGAAATCTTGATCGTTCACATCATCAGAATGTCATCGCAATTATTTATCGCCTGACACTGACTCCGAAACGCCGAGGTTGGCTTCTGCTCAAGCGAGATCTAAGAAATATTCATCTCATTTGAGATTCAATGTAATACAATAGCATCCCGCACATGATTTGCGCACGCCCGTTGTTTACGCTGGGCCCTTCACGCTACCGACACTTTTCAACACTCTGTGGCATTAATTTCGGTCAAATATACAAAAGTGTAGTAAATAATCTTGAGTAGTACCGTGACTATTGTGTTTACAGCAGTGAAGGGACATTAGAGCTTTTAAGCGTGACAAGACGACAATAATATACGAATGTGGTAAAAATAATTTGAAAATTTTCTATGAAGTTAATGTAGATCCTTTCCATCTTTTTCCCTCAGAAAGAAAGTTATGACCATGCTACGCACTGGAGCGATGGTGGTGGTGATGGTGGCGGCGTTAATGTTGGTGGTGACCCCGGCATGGGCGACTAATCCTCTGGACTACGATGATGATGGTAAGTGAGTGTGAGACGAATTTATACTCTCACCAAAATATGTTTCTTCTTGAGAGACATTGGAATTGCAATTTGGTCGCTGACTAAAGCAGTACAATCATCTCAGTTCTCATGACCTCTAGGGAGTTAACTCACATTTTTATGATAAAATTCAATTTTTTTTTGTTGTTCGAATACGTGCGCAAATGCTTCGTTGTGCTTCATTTTAAATTTATGCTCCTAAACCAAATGCTTCCGGAGATATCGATCGTAGCGTAGTTATTGGTCGCGCTGCGTCGGAGAGCTGCTTTATTGGCAAGAAAGCATGCCAGTACTTTCTTTGCTTTGAAAAAGCACTAGTGAATGCAAAGTTACTACTGGTCAAAATTATTTAGCAATTAGCCAATCAGAGCACATGACTCCAGAAGGCACTCGAGCACACTCGAGCTGTCGAGAGGGATGCCGCGTCATGTGGCGCTCCTTATGAAATCTTGCTCATTTTTGTAGTTAGGATACCGCTCGTGTTTATTGACGTTGCTACTTGGCTTAGAACTCATTTTATTCGTAATTAAGGCCCCCACACACTACACGCGCCACGAACCGAGCCTTAGCAAACAGGCCGAGCTCCGAGCCAGTTCGTGTAGTGTGTGGGTATGTTCGAGCCGAGCCACGAGCCGCGCAATCAGGCTCTGGCTCGGCTCGTGCTGCTCTGTCACTTCCAGATATTTGGCCTGGCTTGCGGCTCGGCTCGGGTAGTGTGTGGTGGTAAAATAGCACGAGCCGAGCCTGCGGTCAGCTTAGTGCATAATGTTAACGAATTTTTCTTTTCAGAAAGTGTTTGATGTACGACGCACTATAGAATTTCTAGTGTGATAAAAGTATTTTGAATGAAAGTGAAAATGGACAAGAAAGATTTTTTTGTAGAATTTATAGAACTTCATCGAAGTTATCCTTGTCTGTGGAAAGTGACAAGTCAAGACTATTCAAACAAAGTAAAAAAAACGAAGTATATGGTGTCATGGTTTGTAAATGTAGACAGGTCGATGATACAGCAACGAGAGACTATGTGGTTAAACGCACAGAGTACGTTGATTCATCCATTCTCAAGTAATTAGCGTAGTCTCGAGGCTCTAGCCTCAATTCCTGAATTAACTGGCCATGAGACAGTTCTCTCCTCTTCAATAGCCAAGACTTGCACCATTTAGACCTTTTTCGAGGTTGTTTAGCACTTAGCAAATTGCAATCTCTAATAGGTCATCTGAATCTGAATAGGAGAAGTCCATGTTATCTCTAGAGAAAACACTTGCAAGCTAATGCTCGGCTCGTGTAATGTGTGGGGAGGCATGAAAGTTGTGGGGAGGCGAGCCGAGCCAAGCAGGCTCGCGAGAGCCTGGGCTCTGCTCGCGGCTCGGCTCGTGGCGCGTGTAGTGTGTGGTTAGATGTACTACAATCTAAATTTATTAAATTTTCAATTTAGGTTTTTAATTTTTAAATAGTAAAAAACTGAATTTTTTTAATATCCTAAAACGTCAGTAATAACAAATTTGAATTTAAAAAATAGAGATCGTAGAATATTGTTTTCTGAGTGCGATAGCATTAAAAGCAACTTTTAAAATCAATTAGTTTCTATGCAAAAATTCGAAAAATGTGTTGGCACAAAAACGTTTCTAAATCTTAATTCACATACGTGGTGCAATGTTAAGATAAATATGCTCAATAGGGAACAAGTTCCTCCAAAACTCCACTCCGACTGGCGAGCCTTACATATCCATCACATGAGCCTGTAGCTCTGCAAACCTTGATTTATTCAGACCGAGTTTCCGACTCATCAGTGGCCACCTACTTTCCTGAAACTCTGAAGAATCAAAAGTAATCTCAACTCCTCTGCTCTGGTGAGCATGATTTCAAATTTAATTCTCGTCATCCCTCGAGTCGAAGTTCACCTTGTAGTCGTGATACTCTAAAAGATCTACTAACATAATTTTCACACCGAAACTCTTCATTTGATTATTCCTCTGTATTTTTTAGAATAACTTTTAGCTAAAATTATTTGACGTAACTTCATGACTCATCGTGCCCGTTAAACTGTTTGCTCCAGAAAGTACTACGATTACCAGTCGAAGCAAAATTTGTGTATAAGTATGATCGTTTTTCGATGCAACAAAAGACAAGCTGAGGAGTGAATTCGCTTCATTCCCATTTCTCTTATTTCTATTTCAGAAGTTTGATGTCTGCAAGTCATCATTCCCAATAAAATAAAATAATTGTTCACATTTTGTTAGCTAAATCAATTGGGCTACTTCCTCTTACATCTTGCTTTGCCGATGCACCCTTTCATGAAAATTTAAACCTGTTTTGAAACTCAAACTTTGCCTGCTACTCTACTGAGAACCTTAAGTTGCTCCTAGAAGAGTCTCCCTCGCTGGAGGATGTTGCTCATCTACTAGATACAGGGGAGGGGGGACTGCTGGAGGCTGTCATGGTCAGGAGGGGAAGCAGTTGACAGAGAAGGGGGTCGTGATGGTGGGTTGAGGAAGAAGTGATTGGCACAGTGCTTAGTTAACAGTTGAATTTGGACGGAGAAGGGGTGAGAGGGGGGGAATCGGGAAGCTATGGGGCAGTCAGCTGAATGATCATCGTAGCTGACCGTTGACTGAGTCCGTTCAAAATTTTTGCCATGCCCAAGAAACTGTGTCCAAAATGCTAGTCGTGCTCTGACGCTGTCTCACTGTTATCAGTAGGATTAGACGAATTTCGTCTTTCAAAATTTTGCTAATATTCAGAAAATATTACACAACAAACTAAATGCTTAAGCATTTCAAGGTTATGATTGTTTGATGTCTGATGCGCTCATTTCTTCATCTTCCCATTTGCTTCTACGTTCTCTGATGAAATTTCATAGTTCAAGCTCTATTCTACCATAACTTTGTTATCGTTTATTTTGTCCTCATGAAACTCTGGTGTTTGCTTCTCACCTAAAATTTTCTTAGTTCAAGTAGAACTTCGTTCACTAACCATCCTAAATCGTGAATGAAATTGGAAATTCTTAATTACACTAAATGATCTTTTTAATTATTGATAAGATACTCTACCCTAAAATAATTTTATATTTGTTTTTCGTGAGAAAGCAAATCTCCTGCGTACATTTGCATGAATTCGGTGGTACAATAATTTTTAAACTTTTCCCCCCTCCGACAGGCGGAGCGCTGCTCTCGTGGCCCCCTCGCGCAGGGCCCCCTCCTTCGATGCGCCTGCGCTTCGGCAAGCGCGGCACGGGCCTGTGGGGCCTCACGCAGCGCTCCATGCCCTCACTCAGGATGCGCTTCGGCAAGCGCGACTGGGATGCGCCGCAGGTGATCATGTGTCCCTCACTTACACTAGAATTGCACGTGTTACCGACCTCTATTTAGTATCGAGTCCTATTGCAGAGTACCAAATTAAGTTGTTTGTACGGGTACGAAAGACACTGCTTCACTCCGAGCTAAAAAGGAGAAAGCATCAAAACGCAGTAACGAAATGATGGTAAGTTTTTTATTGTCCGATTTCTTGACCTGTCACTGCTACCCGCTGGTGGCCTGGAGGCCAACAACACCTCCACATGTGACTCTCACTGCATCGATAAGGGAAGTGTTCGATTTGATCCATGATCACCAATATGTACGTGAATGATCGATCGCTTTCTGTATACAGAATGAAACCACGACACTATTTGCAAATTATAAGCATTTAGCATAGTAAATGACATCAGTGTTGAGAGTAATTCCTGCAAAGGGAGTAAGGCGTAAAACTTGGAATTGATTAGACAATCATGTGATTAAGCCACGTAATACCGAGTGATTTCAAAGAGCACTGCGAGGCACATAATATAGTGCTCAGGGTCGGCGTCTTTGTGCATCGATCGATCATACCGGAACAATGAAGCTACACACTAACAAGAGGTCACGCAACAGATGGTGAGATCTACTTGCGGGCATCAGCAAAGGAAAATTGATTAATGTGTTTGTGACCCCTAATATACGTATAAAATACTAACATTTGTTCTAATATCTAACGTTCTTAGCCAGCTACGTACCACACGATCGTGGGCTACTTTCCCATTTTCTGAGTTTCTAAATTTGAAAAGTGAGGTCCTGCTATTGGAACTCGAGACGGAAGACGAATTTCAGCATGCGATAAATGCTTGATGTTGTGAAGTCAAGTTCCTGACATCATTCACCGCTCACCAACAGGCAGCCGATGTTTTGTTTTATTCCAACCCTCACGATCGGCTGACGTATTTCAGGAGGCAATGTCAGCACATGAGGCTTGTTTCTTAACCTACGAGGGCTATGCTCACCTGTAGAGTCGTAGGACTCAAAAATAATATTAAAACGAAACCCTTTTAGTATTAAAACTTCAACTTGTAGCATCCCAAATAAAACCTTAAAAAACAAATAAAACCGAAAGATTTATGGTACCATAGGCTTATTAGCACCTAAGAATTCTAAATATTCCAGCTCCTGCAGATCCTCCTTATACGAACTTTGCAGCGTTCGTACTCAGTCTACATGCATTCACTTCATGAGATAAAAAATATTCTCTCGCAGTGATTTCATAATACTATCTTACTGGCAGCCTTGTCCTATCCCAGTATTATGAAGCAATACCCTGGGGCAGATCAAGTGCTGTCCTTGTACGAGGCTAGTCAATGCCTGAGCATCAACTGCACGCCTGCTCACAGAAATCGTGATGTCACAGGCGTGGTCGAAGATTTCGCGCCATTTGTGATGAAACGAATGGGCGAAATGGGTTCGCTCCAATGTATCGTTGATTTGCTATGGAACGGAGCAGAATAAGCTTTGAAATTTGAAGAGATTTCCAGTGATACTTCTTCTGTCAATGAGTGTATTAAAAATTATTATCCTATACTTGTATGTGAAATAACAGAAAATGGAAGGGCAATCGAGCTTGTTAGAGGCCTGAAGTAGCTGTGCCTTAAGAGTATACAATTTTAACTCGGTAAATATTGAACTAAACCACTTTCATGTAGTATCAGTGAGTTAGAGTATACTCTTAATTTTATCACGGCAACACAGGAGCTAAGGCTTCTTCACACCATTTTCCTCTTCAAATTGATCCTATTTAGCGCAAGGTCGTCAAAATCGTGTTTTACCAAATATTTTACATAGCTAATCACATAAACGGAAAAAATTATTAAAAATTACACTTTTACTGAAATCTGTCAGAGTAAAAACCTTGTTCATCTAAGCGCTGTGCCGCTCCAATTACGAATTTCTGCGTTAATCTTCTGAATCAAGAAGTACTCATTAAATAGGCCAAAAAACATAGATCATAGACAAATTTTTACTCGCCAGACATGTAATTTTAATCACTCTCACAATATCACGAAAGTTCTGAAGGAAATTGTGCCGAGTAAAACATTCTCCCCCATTGAATTCGTTTAAAATGCACACCATTTTCCGACCACTAGTGCGACGTCATTGTCATCGTCACGTCTAAGAGCAGGCTTGAAGTCATAGAAGGCGTTGGCACAGTGCTATTTCACCAGGCATAACACAAACTCAAGGCTATTTAATGGTGGTGGCCCAGAGCTAACCCAGTGCTGGCCCAACACCGGCTCAGAGCTTTTCATGTATCGGCCGCAAGTCTCCAGGAGCAGCCTGCTTCTCTGTATTTCACGTCGCAGCTTCCAGGCAGATGGCCGCTGTCCGACCGGCAATATCCGCCTGAAGATAAATCCTAGGAAAAATGTAGAAGAGGAAAGAAAACCATAAGTTTCTCAACTGCTCTTCGGGAAATCTAAGCGAAGTTATCTTAACACACTGGCCGCGATGGGTTAAACTAAAGTTCTAAGTTCAATTCAAATTTGAAATCAATTGTAGTAAGCAATTTTGAAAGCATCAAGCATTAACTGTTTCTTGCTTTTGTTTGCCTTTGATTAAGTGTGAATAAAAATTGAGTTTTTAGCCACTGGTCGCTGAGCAGTATTATGAAAATTCCCCGTGTACATCTATGGCTCACCTCTTGACCAACGTGTTAAAGACGTTAATTGTTATCCCTCGGAGACGTCTTTTTAACCGAGCCAATGAAATAGAAAATGAAATAGAAAAACTACCTTCATTTCTTTTTTCAACCACGCTTTCCTTCCTAAAATTTGTTTCATGGTCGGGCTCTACACACATGAGCTGAAAGTCATCTTGCAGGAGTTAGTAGTTTTCTGTGGACATCTGCATGTGCTCTCCATGAAAAGGATGGCCGAGTGTGTTAAGCTACCTATGTGCAAAGTTTAACTTTAACATCCTTCTTTCCCGCCTTCTCGATCACCTCCCACCACAATTACTGCTTCCACCATGTCTTTTATATTGAAATACGAACAAGCAACTATGCCGGATCTCAAAAGTAGGAAATTTAGTCCCCTGACGCCCAAAATGTGCTCAGAGTAGAGAATAAGATTTTTAATGTCAAAATGGACAACTCTTAGAAAGCAAGTCGTGTTCAGACTGTATCGAAGATTAACTTAAAGTGAGGGGAAAGTCCAACTTTGTTACCAAAATGGTGCATAACGAGGTGTTCAAACATATGTAAATCATTGTAAATATATAAATCACTGTACATATGTATATTGAGCTAAGTGGACTTGCGTGGAAAAAGAAGTTATAAATCCTGACGTCATGTCGCACCAGCTGTAACCGCTGTTAAGTCGCTGGTGTTAACTCACGCTGCAACCAAACAATGGTACAAAACATGGGATTTTGCATTCATTTGTCTTAATACGTTTGAGACGGAAGCTGAGTTTGAAGCATTACATATTTATTTACTATTTAAACTTTGATGTAAGGATCAACATTTAACGATTTGAATTTAAGTATACTGAATTCACAGTGCTTAACTTTAGCGCTACCCTATAGCTAAAATTATAGTTTTGTCAAAATTGTGTACGCTTTTCTTCCGTGTTCATATTCCCGTTCAATATCTTAGGATCAGCGATATTTCACGTCAGGAAGAAACCTTTGCACAGGACACGCGTTCACGTTTCCCAAATGATTCATTGGTCTACAATGAAATTTCACATAATTTTGTCAATAACAAAATCAATTATTCTTCTTCTGCTATAACAAGGAATGATGAATCAATTGATCATTTCGATAATATTTTATGGTTCATTTTGCGTGATTCAGAAAAGAATTTAAAAAACTCACGTGATTTTTTATACCCTTGTCCTTTTTGGAGCCACTCTCCCTCCTATACCTTAACATGCTGACAAAAAAATCACAAAACAGCAATGGATTTGAGAATACGCAACAAATTAGATTTCAGGACACCAGCATCGTCACGCGTGTTTTTACAAGCCCGTACTTACTCTGTACAGTTCAGTTGATATCCTCAAGACTCTTCGATACTTAAGTAAAATGTGAGTTTCATTTTCATCAGCACAATTGATTTGCCACAACCTAAACAAAAATTATAGAAAATTTTCGATGATGATTTTCGTTTCTTTCAAATTTGCAGTATATTTTTTCGCAGATAAATGAATAAGAAATAACATGAGCTAGACGTATTCTTCTTATCTATAACAAGTTTATTACATACATGAATATAGATTGTTGTAGGATGCAATCACGAAGTATTAAGCTGTTTTAAGCCCTTTTTAGCTTTAAGTTCAGTGCTTTGACCTTAAATTCATAGTTTATGTAAAGGTAACCGCTATAGAAATGTTTTCGAAGCAACAAACTTGCGTAGCTATAGTGACCCAGAACTCTGCTTAACCTATCAAGTGTAACTCCTGGTGATTGCGAGTGAACGCAAAACGTCCCTTTTTTGAGATACGTTTTTTAATTTAAAAAGGAACAAAACTTAGCATTAGGGTATGCGAACATCACTATTTACTCCACTGAAACAACGGAGAACTAACGTCGAAGGTCGTAAATGGTATTTAAATTCAATTGATATTCAAGATAGAAAAAAAGTAACGCCGTAAACTATATTCGACATGTTTTGGAACTCGCGAAAATGCCTGTTAGGCTATCAAATATAGACGTGTGACAACACGCTAATCTTGTTGACCAACTAGGGCAAAAAAAGAAAAAAGGAAAAATGAACACCTTTGTATGTATAATCCTAGAAAAAAAAGACGTATTAAATCATCATGCATGAGACTGAAGCAGTAGCTTTGAGTCAACATAACAGGGAAGGATATTTATCGCGATCAATTCTCTACAATTTTCATCTCATAATTCGCTGCGAAGTGAGCGCCAGCGACGCAGTCTAGTTGTCTGCACAACTGAAGCCTCGGCTTCACCACCGCCTCTCCAGAGAAACCATGAAGTGGAGTTAAAACGCATAAAAAGAGGAGCAGGCTAGGGTAGTGGATCTGCCTGGGGCCGCGTTTTGTCACGGCGCACAGATCTGATGGCAAACACCGCATCTGGATTATCCGTTCGAGCATGAATTATGCAAGCAGGCCCACTTCTACCAACACTCCTCACCAGCCTCCACCTCCTCCAGACCTCCTCTCCCTCTCGATATAGAAGGAGAGCTTCAAAGCCTTGCGGATCTCGTTTGTTTCCAGTGCTACTTTCAATGGCCAAAAAGAAGACTTTCTATAGGAGAGTTATTCCTGATTTCTAGTTTCGTATAACTTTTTAGTATGCTGATTTTGAAAATTTTATTGAGCTTTTGTGCGTTGGAGGCAGAAACTACCATCTTTATACGCGTTTCAGTCACAAGTATTCTGTTCAATGTCACACGCAAGGAATAAATGTCATTCACACATTCGTGCTAGGCAATTGACGGAAATATAAATATTCGTACCCAAATTTACGATAATTTTATTTAGTTTCATTGTATGAAAGAGACAGGAGTTTGCCGTACAAAAATTATAGAAAGTAAACAAAATCACAGTGAATCCTCGTAGCGAGCAGCCGTTTTTGAGCAATAGAAAAATGGCGAATCGCAAACCCAAGTTTTGTTTGTGACGGGGCGGAGCTAATCATAACGACTCTGCGAGATTGTGCTTTCAAATGCAAATTTAAGTGGAATAATGTATGTTCGAATATGTACGATGGCGGACAGATGACTACATACAAGCGAATCAATCAATAACATCCAATGAAGAGGATTGGAATTTCACTGTCCATCAGGGCTGAGGTTTGAATTAGCCAAACAACATTGGAACTGATTGTTTTGATTGCTCAGCTAACCTGCATTTTCCCGTGAACCTGCTGGCTAATCTCACCCTTGAACTAACACAGAACTATGAACAATGCAACTAACGCACAAAATTAGCATTCATGGGACATCTGGGCGAATTCCTGGAAAAGTCAAATCATAAAAAATGTTATACTAAAGTTCCGTGGACTTTTTCTAGCATTAGTTCTAGCGTTAGTTATATTGCCACGAGTCTGAAAATCATTTTATACAGGGAAAGCATAACACTCTACTATACTTCACACACCACAAATGAACATTTTTTGATGCGAATTTCCTGAGCGTTCGTTCAACTGCGAACGAATCAGAAGAACATTTCAGACTGCTGACTTGCTAGCCTGCACACTTACCATTGCTAGCATTCATGAGCTGACTTGTGCTATTAGTGTTTCAATGATGGAATTTCAAAACTGAATTTCCTTTTTTCTTCATTGATTAGTCCAATACGCCGGCAAGTGAAAATGATAAACCTGTTGGACTTCCCATTACCATATTTTAGGTGATCTCATATTTATTTAAATTTAGATCTAGATTTATCATTGAGAGCGAGTTAAATCATTTTACATTTGCCTTTAGTTTTCAACTTGTCCGTCTCTCACCAGTGCTTTGGTCCCTCGAGCGTCCCTCGCAAGACATTTCCCCTCTATTTGCATTAGCTTATTGTTGTTTCAAAATTAATTTTTCACATTATTCCTTCAAAATTTTGTTACACTTGGCCGTTATAATGTACGCCACCATTTCCAAAGTTTATGGAATAGTTATTTGAATAAATGTTGATTTGCTTTAAAATACAATTTATAATAATTTTGACCTGATGTAACATTTGTTTCCAAGATGGTTTTATTATTTTTCCCCTTCTACATCCAGGACATCTATTACACACACACTCACACGCATGCTCCACTAGCAAATAACACTGGTTCATAATTAAGTAAAAACTTCTACTTTCAGAGGAAAAAACCACATAACCTTTAAAAGATTGTTTGTCTATCTTTGAGCTCATATCTAGCGGTAATGAATTTTTGCATTGTTTAAAAATTTAGTAATCACATGGAAGTGGGAGTATGAGGTTCTATGCTCAGTTTGTCCAGGGGAGTTGAACCTTCTCTAATTTGCTTCACTCCTTCAACAAAATTACGTCAGACTGAAAAATGGAACCGTCACTGGTACGTAATGTTACTGTCTAGAGTGGTTGCGAAGGAGCATCTGGCACTCCCATATTTTGGGGTCCTTATGATCCATTACGCAGACCACTGTAACCCCCACGCACTGCAACACACACTGCACTTTGTATCACGGAATACACTTTATGGCAGAATTTACTTACATATATTAATTAACAGACGACACTTTTCAGTATAGGTGCGCTTAAACCTGAAATTTCAAATATTCATTTCCTTGAAAGAAAACAGTGTATTTTTCACTCCCGAACCAATTAGGTGCTCACGTTTGAACTTTGATGAAGTTTCGCTAAATTCGAAATTCATTTGTTGAAACGTTCCTTAGAATTTCAAAATCAATATTTTTTTTCAAATGTTCAGCTATTTCTATCAACAAAGCATGTATGTGCGCTAGTGGCAATAACATTTCAAGAGTTTAAACTTCCAATTTTATAAAATAAAATCCGAGCTTGATGTGCACAAACTCTATCTCGTTAGACTGAAAAACTCGCAAAGTTTTCAAAACAAGCGCTAAGAGAATTTTCTTGCAACAAATACAATCACGCAGAGATGTGCTTTGTGAAAAACATCGCAAAACGAGGTCGCTCAGACTAATTCTTTAATTAAACTGCACAGGTGACCCTTGTCGCCACCCAACTCTCTCCTCCTCCCCTCCCTGTACGCCTCTGTGCCGCCACGGTCAGACGACCACCAACTCAGAACGCCGACGCGTTCAGGATTTCAGGTGATAGAACCAAAGCGTTGAGTGCGCCCAGCACTTCCACAGTTTTTGTAGAGCGTGCCGCCTTCCTGCCGTTGGAGTTCTTGCTATTCGTTGCTAAAGTTTCGAGGAAATAGAGTCGCCAATTTTACCAGGTTTCAAGTTTATGGCGTTCCACTGACTTGAAGTTTTTGTTCCCAAATAGCTTAAAGCTAGTAATTGTCCGCTGGCTTAACACGTGAACCCGGATGGGTTAAACTTAGTTGAATATTCAACTCAAATTCGAAGTCAATTGATAGCAATTTTGAAAATAGTAAACATTAGCTGGGCCGTGAATTAATTTGGTCTTGGTTAAGTGTTTATAAATATTGAGTTTATGACTACTGGTTGGTCAGCAGCATGATGAGAATTCTATCTGTGTACACCGGTAGCTCAAATCGTAACGGTGTTAATGTCCTCAGCCTGCAAATCCAAAAAGACTGTTTTTAGCGGGCCTAGAAAGTTCAGCATGAGAACATCATTGGGTTTAAATTTTTCAAATTGTGAAGTCGTAAATTTGCATTGGGCCGAAAATTTTTCAGACGACTCAAATTTTCACTTCTTACTCCTATTATAATGTTATGACTATACATACTTCTTGTAGTTTTGCTATCATGTCTGCACACTCTTCTGCCAGACTCTAGCTTGATGTACAAGTAGCCGCTACGTCTAAGCCGCTAATTTCAATTAAAGATTTAGTGTTTTGCTCACTCTCCTTTTCAGTTTTTTTGTTCATTTGTTCATTGAACTTACAATTTGAAAACACCCAGTGCACTGTATGATTACTGTTAGGTAAAAAACGATCGTTTTCATACGTTTTGAGCTGAAATTTCATCATACGAGCTTATGTAGAATGAAACTTTTTCTTCTTTGCTGAAATATCAGTTCCTTGAGTCTCTTTCTTGAGTCTGTGACGCTTATTTCTTATTCTGCATACATTATAATGTTTGATGTGATGCCTGGCAACTATTGAGGAATGCTAGTCGGGCTTATTTTCTTCAAAAATCTAAAATAAATTCAGTCTTCTTCACAGTAGTCGATTATTGATGTACATTCAGTTGAGTTAAACCTCAAAACTCCTGTTGTGTCTGAAATTATTCTATACTGACTTGGTTAGAGTGAGTACGTGAGTTTTTTTTTTAAAGGATAGCTAGTTTATATATTTTCCTCGTGCGTGGCCTATCGATTTATCGCAATCACTCTAACATGAATTTGTTTATAAGTGACGTTAAATTAATCTGTTATTACGTTTGCGGTCATATCTGTCGGGCGAAAGGTATTCTATTTTATGACGGAATTGGCCAGTAAGCAGCCCAATAACACAGGACAACAATTATGCATTTTTACATAAAGACGTGAGATTTTGGAGCACATACACAATGAAAAAATAATTCCTAGGATGCAAAAATGTGGTTGTGCTTATAAGATGTGCAACAGTTTTAACAATAATTCATATTTCATCATATCGTGTCCGGTGAGCGAAGAAGAGACAATTGTGATCGTTTTATGTTGATTGAAGTAATCTTTTAGTCTTAGGGTGAAAGAAGTTTTAAACAAATGTTCATTTTGCTTAAATCGCAAACTCACTACAAATTTAAAAGCGAAGAAAATGCTAATGAAATTAGTCATTTTTTATTCAAAAGAAAGAAAAAGCCGAAAACGTTTCGGAGACCAACTCCATCATCAGTTCTGTAAAATACAAAGTATGATCAATCGAACGCAAGCATGAAAACACAGTCGATACTTAATTCTAGAATTTACAAAAAAAGACAGCTATGCATTAACTATCTGAAGGGGATTTAAGCTGAGCATGTTGCTTAAAATTGTTTTTTCCTTAAAAATATGCAAAGATTCTAAAATCCTAAGGTCAAAATCACGGAAAGAACTGTCCATTATTTTAAAATCACCATCACGAATTATTGCACCACACTTCTCAGCATGGCTGCGTATTGCTGAATGAGGAGGATTAGCCAACAAGTTAACAGTACGAAAACTCCTTCCACGGTGCTCTGCTACTCTTACGTAAATATTGCGAGACGTCATTCCGACGCACGCCGATGCACTGTGCACAACTATACTTATACTCAACAGCAGAGCGCATGAGCCCGGGAATTCTAGAATTTAGTGTCGACCGTGTTTTCATGCTTGCGTCAGATTGATCATACTTTGTATTTCACAGAACTGATGATGGAGCTGGTCTCCGAAACGTTTTCGGTTTTTTCTTTCTTATGAATGAAAATGACCAATTTTATTAGCATTTTCTTCGCTTTTAAATTTTTAGTGAAAGGAGTTTTCGAATGGGAAGTTGTCCTTTTTGATGGTCATTAGGTACTTTACAGATCTTCAGGATTACAATTCTTGACTTTTTGAAAGGTATTCGATTGTTGCTTAACTTCATAAGTTCCAAAGTAGCCTTCGCTGCTTGAATGATCCCAATATCTTGTGTTACTTTTATGGTGATTACATGAAAAAAACTAAAGTTTCAGTATCTGAAATATAACAGAACGAACCAATCAAGCTTACTTTAAAGTACGATTAAAGTTGGAGGCCACTGCTCGGTATTCGGTTTTTGCTGTTAGAGGATTCTTTGGCCACTAAAAAGCTGCAAACGTCAGAGAACTTGTTGCAGATATGTGGTCTAATTTTCTGTTTTGGACATTAGAATGAGCAGAAAACTCCACAACCCCTTCAGTCATTTGGATTGGTGCACTGACTTTTTTTGGTGATTCACTGAGAAGCCAAAAGCATAATTATCATAGTTCCGGAATATTCAACTGCAGAACAATTGTAGAACAATTTCAACCAGATTTGAGAACGATGAAGAATCGTTCTCAAGGACGATGAGATGTTCCAATGATGGAATTATTACTGCTGGAATCCCATGCTCAGTTGTGTAAAAGAACACACGAGAAAATCGTGCAATCGTCTCTCCGCATGAACAACTCTTGATAACACGGCAAATTTAACATATCATTGCCAAAATTCTTACGATGAACTTTCAAAAGTATTTCCAGGAATTCTTGTTTTCGTTTTGAACTTTCTTTATTACATTTGACCCCTGCATTCATGCAATCATGGAACGCAGTTTTCTTTTCTTTAAGGTAGTGTAAATACGCAATCTAACTTTTTTTTCGCCTTCATGCACGTTTTTCGCCGCCTAAGCGATTTAAGCGATTTAATCGCTTAGGCAGCGAAAACAGGCATGCAGACGGCGAAAACGTTAGACTGGGTATTTGATAAGTCAAATAAATTTTTATCTCCTAAAAACTAGAGCCAATCCTACAAGCATTCCAACATTTTCAAAATTGCAGCTCCTATGCACAATAAATACCTTCAAAACCGGTCAACACATTTTGCTCTTGGCTCGTGTTACTACATAACCTGTGCCTCACCCTGGTACACCGTCTCCTGCTCTCAATTTTGAAGGAGAACGCAAGAGCGGAGCAGCTCGGCCGTAATTTAGAACGCAGTTCCATCTGAGAAAGATCAAGTTTTAATAAAGAAGAAAGAGCTGAAAGCACCGTACAAGTGTATTTTCATTTTCAAACTCAAGAAAATGGCAATGTACGAAAGAACGTTTCGAACCTTATCGCATCATGAGCGAGGGTTGAAACAAAAAGCAGTTCAAGTAAAAACTTCAAGTCGTTCCGATGATACAGTTTAACGAAACTGAAAACGACAGTCTCAGATTGAGTAAATCGCAATAAATTTGAGGCCCCATTCGGCAGTGTATTAGATGAGTATTGCGCACTCGGTGATGCACGTGTAATTTATTTCAACTTGAGCGATCTACATGCTTTCTGTGCGTAG
>JACJUY010000949.1:137932-153279 GCA_014220935.1 Platorchestia sp. MABIK
TATCCAAATGAATAAGTACGTTTATTTACTTTTTTACAAGAGAGACTCCTTAAATAATGTACCTCAATACCATCTTCTCTGTGAGGCGAGGAGAGAGTTTCACTGTGCACAAAATAATCTCAGTTTCAATTCCTCACATCTGCGCGGGATATTAAAGCAAGAGACGAAGGTAGAAAACGATGACGGCTGGTGGCTGTTAAGACCTTTCTACACAATGAATTTGAATCCAGCCCTACCACACCCCATTAATGAGCTGGGGTTGAAAAACTATTGCAATTTTCAACGTGCAATCGCAACATTGAGTGACCAATTTTGTTTGATTTTAAAACTTAAAATCCAAACATAGATTGACAACTGGCGGCATCTACTTAGCATCTGCATTTTAAACACAATGTCAGATCGTCTTTATTCCTCATAAAATGAAAAATTTACAGTTTTATCTAAAGACGAACGAAAATATATCGATGATTTTGTTTTAAATGAAATACACACTGTTGGCCTGGAAACTGGAATTTTAAAATGGACTTTAATTAAATAGAAATATCGGACAGAGTGTGCTGGTTAACAGAGAAAATTTCTACAATATTTCTACCTGTTTTTATAAACGTTATGTTGGCTTACTGAAATGAAATGATCGGTAAAATTTTACTAATTTCATTCGTACGATAGGAATGGGGTTACAAATCCATAATTCATTTTAAAGTGTCAGTAATGGAAAAAAGATTAAAACTTTTATTCAGGAAAATGAAACTTATTTTAGGTGAAGAAAATACCCTACGTTGTGAGACGAAAAAGTCGTGTTTCAAACTCGAAAATTTGTACCAAGAAAAGAAAGCTTTGGAATTCGTTGTTTAGAGATCCTACTGTAGTCGGTAAAAATCATTCAAAAAAGAGCAGGTGTAAACTTGAAGACAGGATAACTCGAATTTTTACGATTTTTGGGTCGAAACTTATAGCAAAATCCGATGCCGGAGCGTTTTGAAAAATATTGTGATGAAGTTAAAAATAGGCTAGATTGCAAATATCGCACGGAACTCCAAAACTCAAACAATCTATTTAGAATTTGTGCAGGTGTGTGTCAAAGAATTTCGGTAGACAGAACAAAGCAGTGAGCTCGGGTTCCTTGCAGAAAGAAGATAGGCAACGAAAGAAAAGGGTTGAAGATCGTGAACGAGAACCAGAGAGAGAGAAAGAAAAAGGTAACATAACTGAAGAAAAAGATCACGTTTCCAATTTTTCTTGCAACCTAATTTTTTACAACTTTTGATAACGCAGAAATTGAATTTCTTGAATAATTTTAA
This sequence comes from Platorchestia sp. MABIK, assembly GCA_014220935.1. Taxonomy (NCBI): domain Eukaryota; kingdom Metazoa; phylum Arthropoda; class Malacostraca; order Amphipoda; family Talitridae; genus Platorchestia; species Platorchestia sp. MABIK. The sequence continues at coordinate 139,234 of JACJUY010000949.1, forward strand.
ATCAATTTTTCAACCTACCTTTTTTTAGTTTTCATGACAACATATTTTTTCTGAGTTCTTCAAATGCCAGTCAACAACGTAAAGAGCAATCACGTACCCAAGTTTATTTATGCAACCGATGCCAGAAAGTCACTTCAAGCACAAAATTTTAAAGGAAGACCATTGAAGAGTGTGCAGGTAATGGTCAATGAACAGTTGCAGAATCAATGATTATATCTTGCTGAAAGTCACCGATCATCCTGACACGTTTATAAGTTATTGGAGTTTTACATCATTATGCAATGATAAATTTCAAGTTGAAAATCAAACAATTTAACTTCATTGAACTCGAACATCTCCCTTTACTTAATTAGTTACTCATAGCAGACACCTTTTTATTTTTTCCTAGCGGCAGCCTAATTTAAGGCTCAAAAGCCTGCAAATTAAACCCTTGAACTGAAATTAAAACAAAAAAAAAGCCAGGCGTGTAGGTAGAAGCACACCGTAGATAAAAATATGAAGCATGTTAGCAGTTAAAGGTTAGAAATTTTTCCCATTCAGAAGGATTTTATAGTGCAACTCATCTCACTTGAAGATGAGTAAACCCAACTCTTAGCTAATGCGACTTATACTTCACAAAACAGGACCAGCTTTCAAGACATGAAAGACCAAACACCAACTAGCACATCATCCTTAGACCTAATGGCACATCATCCTTAGACCTAACATGAACGAGAGGTAGAGCGATCACTTAACTCCACGGACAACTCACGTATGGAATGTCAATTAACAGTACGTGAGTATGTAGGTGGAATTTTTCGCAGCGTTTTGGAACAATGCGATTCATCAAGTTAAAAACAAAAATATTATAAATGTTCACTGGTAATCTGTCCAACGGAAACTGTCCTGAAGGGGCCAGGGGAAAACTGCCCTACTAAATAGCACGTTCTTAAATGAAGGGTTAAAACTCAAATTGTTTTCTATAATTACTCCTACTTATAATATTAGTTCTCCTAATTATTCTACTAATTGAACAGTAAAGAGCGCTGGAATTGTGAAGTACCAAAACGAGTAGCACAATCGCCTTACAACGCAGCCGGGGGAGTCTGTTTTCGCTTTGCAGAGTCGGCCGAGCGACCTTGCTTACAAAAATAAATTGCGCAACGAGAGAAATTCCAAGTGAGAAAAGCAGGGTACGAGAATGTAAGCTGAACTGGAAGATAGTCTTCTGACGGCAAAATCCAAGTCTTACAATCAATGCCATACTTGGTGTATAACAGAAACCTGTCTTCGGGTGAACTCGGATCTGCGGTTAAGGAACAATTCTAAAACTACATGTATTCAAAAGGAGATCGCAGCTGCTCCAAAACTTTCTGTACGAACCACAAATCTTTAGCGGGTCGTGAGCCTGCCTAAACACAAATGAAGGTCCAGGAAAATAAATGGTGAGAGTATTACGAGGTACCCTGACTTGTATACGCATATTTTATGTTCTGAATGTGTTCAGAGGGAAGCAATTTGTTCCACACTACGTATGAGTACAAATTTACGGGATTAGAACTGATAAATACACACCGTCTTCGAAACTCATAACATAATTCCTTTTACCATTTTTTTTGCAGAACTTGGAATATGAAGCAACAAATTTAAAGATACACTCTACAGTAAATATGCTCTACTCTTTCAAGCTTGTCAGTAAATGTTTTAACTCAAATTTCCTACGTCGTCAAGTTCGGGAATGCCACGCTCAGGCTAACAACACTCAACTTTCTCATTTTGGATAAAGATTAAATTTCAGAATTCAATTATCCATTATCGGATGCTAATTTCCTTCCCTCTTATATCCTAATGAATTTTTACAAGGTATTTCCCAGAAATTCGTATTTAGTGCGTTTTGATAATTCGAGTATGTCAGGTAACGCAATTTACTCGCACGTACGTAATCTTTGTCTTTCTAGATACTGTTTTAGACTGCGGTTAAGGATTTCATGCATCAAAACTTCTACCGTTTTCTTCTTCAAGTTAGTTCTCCTGTGTGGACTTGTTGCTTCACGCTCGCCAGGTTCGCCAGGCTCGCCAAAGACCCCACCTTGCACACCTTCCCTCCTCGAGCCCAGTCCGGCCCACAACTCGAGGAGTAGGAGCAGCTCTCCCTCAGGACGCAGGATCTCCAGTTCATTAGGTGCTGATTGCCTCTCACAAAGCTGGGATAACAATAATGATCACTTCTCTGCACCCCAGCAATTGCACTCTCGCTCGCTTCAAATGATTGCTTTCGAAGCTGCAAATAGCCAAATATTAAGGAAGGAAAGGGGATGGGTGTTCATCTGGGAGTTTTCATGATAAAGTATTTTTTATGAGTATCGAAAATTATTACAAGATATATGTTGAAATTCCCTTCGATTTAAAAAAAAACTTGTAATTTTTTAATTCAAATTCAAACTTACGAATGTGAGTGACAGATGCGTAAAATTCACTTGGACATCAACCAAAACAGCATTACAAAAGAATACTTTAAATAGAGGGCAAATGAGCAGTTAGGCATATTGAGATCTAAATGCAGTGGTCTCCCTAAAAAAAGAGATATTAACCGGAACTTTTTTAGGTTGTCATTAAACTTGAAAAATTGAAGTCTGGAGATGATGGGCGATTTAAGAAAATTGTGTGAACAAATTTTTGCATTTCTTTTCATCCCTCATAGTGCTTTCCATATGCGAGAGGTAAATTAAGAGGATGATTATTTTAAAGGAAAAAAATGTGAAAAGGTTCAATATTTTGTTCCACGTTACACGCGTAAGAGGAGCACAATAGATTTAAAAATAAATCTTTCGAATTGTTCCCATTGCGTATTGGAAGAGGCAGAAATTCCTCGTGCTTTAAAATACCATATCTATACAATCTCGGCATCTACGTGGTACAAATCTTTCCTGAATTAAGTAAAACGAACCTAGAATTTTCTTAGTCATCCCAAATAGTTTGACTCCGTCACATTGGGGCTCCAATTGCCTTCCCATGAGCGCTGTCACATTCTCGTTGTAAGGGGCAATTTTTTCCTGATTGAAATCTCTTCTTCGATTGCATCTGGACGCTAAACATTGCCTCGATCACACGCGACAATCTAGGAAGCCATGAGCAGTGCAAGCTGAGAGATGTGTTCCACAGCGTCCAGCAGCCGTCACACCCAGGGAATTTCCTTGATAAAAAAATCGCTTTCATAAATACAACGCAAGACCCGAAAGAACTTCACGTGTTGTGCTGAATTTCATCTTCTATTCTCCTCATTCTGGCATCAATTCCTGTTCCTGTTCTATTACTGGTCCTATATCTAATCTTAAGTATTTTATACTGATGCTCTCATGAAATTCAATGAGCTCCAATGATAGCTGACGATAGGATGTTATCTCTTATGCTCGCAGATAATTTCTTCATTCAGTGCGTTCTCAGCCTCTTGACCTCGCTGCGGCGCTCCTCTCGTGGTTCCCGGCCTGTGGCTTGTGGCACATATGGGAGCATTCTTACACGACCTCGAGCATTGAGGTGCCAAATTTACTAACTATCGATACACTCAAAAATACATAAAATCTTTTTATGCTACGCAAAACGGAAATGTAACCAAAATTTGAAAATACGAAGTCACAGTAACTTATGAATTAGTGATTGAATAAAGAAATTAAGCACAAATTTCCTTGAACGCCTTGAAATGGTGCAAGCTAAGTTCCGATAGGTCGAAAGATTTATTTGCTCTCCTCATTGAGATTCAGTTTTCTGTGCGTAGACTCACGGTCGCAGACTCTCTCATATTGTCAAGAGAGAAGACAGTTTACAGGTGCCATAACTCTGGGTTCCTTGCAACTTTTTTAAGGTCATGTTCTATTTTTTATTGGTTAGAAAATTGTTCATGATAAAAAGTTCAGGGAGTAAATTGAATTACATGACATAGAGGAAAAATTGTGTCAGTCATATTCGTATGAATACTGTTCTGGCTAGCGTGACTCGGCCTCTATGAATTAATATTATAATCCCATATCCTAACACAAGTATGAGGAATAAAGTTCACATAAAAACTATAAATCGTTTATTGTTTCAACCACGCACCAGATATTAGCGTTTTACAATACAAATTGCTCCAGCTTGGCGACTCAATTTGCTCCGGTGGCTGCAATATCCAGGAAATCGTGTCTCCTTTTTATTCCATTTGTGAGATCCCAACTGTCACCTCCAGTTAGTTATCAAAACTTTACTGAGCGGTAGAGAATTTTCCCCCAATGAAATAAGGTATTGGACGCGACGAAAAAGCTTATATAAACCGATCTGCGGAAGCCCAGGGCTGCCTTGTATTCGTTTTTAATTGGAGAGGCCGACGAGCGGCGCCAGAGCCTGGCACCAGCAAATTGCGCTTTGCTGCAGATCAAACCTCTGGTGCCGAGTTGCCCGCACGCTACGAACTTCTCCCTAAAACAAGCATCCTCGCCAAATGGACGAGAGTTGAAACTACTGTAGAAACGAGGTCAGCTAGCTTGTCGATGCTGAACAAGCTATGCTTTTCTGCACAATTTATTTTTAAAAAATTTTGTCAGGCTTGTGTTCTGAGTGGTTGAAAGTTGATCTTAGTTTGGTATAAGACCATTAATATGATGCGCAACAGCTAATGGAGGAAGCTGTTGTCAAGGATGTTTTTTTGCAAATGAATAAAAGGTCAAAAGTTGGAATGAGTCGAGTACTAGATATTCAGTAGCCATTCCATGAGTACCAAAACCGCCCTCTGCATTGACGTTCAAATCACTTGTGTTTTAAGCCAATCAGAAGCTGAGTACAAAGAAAGACGCCCAGATTGCAGCATTAGGCGCTAATCGATCGATAAGAGACCTAGGCCGCGCAATACACACCCGCACTTCTCTAATTACCCCTCCCTGGAGCGACGCGTCTGCCCCATTAGGGGAAGTTGCGCTGCTGAAGCCCTTCATTTAAATTGCCTCATGTCACCGAATCCTGGCTACGCACAACAGTGCAGTAGCGATTGCTGAAGCAGATGGAAATTTGGGAAATGCTGCGTAGTCAGGCGATGGTGGCATGGTAGAAGAAACAAGGTAGAGTCATTTACACCTCCTCTTCTTCGGATAGTCAATAGAACGGCTTTATTTCAAACAAACTTTATGACGTCATCATTGCGATGTGTCGTTGGGCCAACAGTGGTGCCAGATTTCTTCCATCGTGATGGTGGTGCAGTCAGTATAGGGAGTACAAAACTAATGTTGGTGGTAATTCACTGAGTTTCAATGATAACTGATTCTAAAGTGGCCCAGAGACGATCAACTTAATTGTCAATATTATTGACTCAAAATATTGATGAGATTTTTTGTTCCCCACACAGTCAATTAATTGACCGTCGTCAATCAAGCCCACAAACGATCAATTTAATTGTCAATATTCATCATTGTTAATTATATTGACAATGAAATTGATCGCCTATGGGAAGCTTAAGGCACAATGTTCACTACTTGCAGTCAATTTCAACAGGCAGTATGTTGTCTGCATCCTCATGGTGCTGCAGAACCCCTCTCGTGATCCGTAAAAGGTACAAGACATTCTTTACAGAGCAACTTCAAGGGAGCATCATTCAGAAGCTTTCAAGGGAGTATTCAAAGGAGCATCTTTCTATAACATCTTCATCTATTGAACATAAATTAAAGTAGAAACAACATTGTGAAATTACAATCACAGTCAGAGTTTTGAACGTAGTGTAATTGCTACTTATTTATGAACACCACGAACTTGCATTCATGATGTTCATCTGTTTTGACACGAATTCCTACTGAGCCAGTAGCAGTATAGCGCACTGGAGGTTTCAGGAAACGTGAAGTAGGGACAGAACCCCTGCTATTAATTAACGCACGAGCTATGAACGTAAATGGAGCAATGCGATGTCGGGAAGCCTTCAGTGATGTTGAGATTGGCTGCGTGTTCAGGAGCGGCCACATGCTTCTCTTACAGGCTCAGCTCCAATGTCTTTAGGAAGTGCATTTCCTCTCAGGGGGATGCAACTATTGTATCTATTGGAATTAGCACTCCCAGGGGGAATATGTGAGGTCCCGAGCTAAAGGTTAAGTGGGCCTTCTTGTTGTTTCAATAGAATAAATAGGTTTTGTTTTGTTACGGACCATCTTTTTCCGGTTCAGTGCTATCCTGTGTTTCAGCACCTACTACTTTCTGCTTCAACTTCCATCTTGTTTTATAGACTTCTTTCTCAACTTACTGTTTCTACGCACCTTGTGAATAGAGCCCACGCTCCCTTATCTTCATACCAAATGGTGCCTTCCTCCTTCATTTTTTTGGAACGCCTTTGCTGCGGTTCGGGAGGCTAAAACTAACTCTATTTTCTGACTATTTTCTTCTGAATATTTTTTGATTTGAAAATGGTGCTGATAGACTGTATTTATGGAGTAAGCTTACAAAAATTAATTTATCAAGTCGTCCTCGGTTGAACAAAGTTTTTTCCCGTAACAATGTTCCCGTGTACGCTGTAATGTAAGTTTCACCGCAACCTATCTGTGAATACATTGCTCGTGACGTGTCATTTGGTGTTACTTATAGACTTGTGAGAATGTGACGCTAGGACATCTGTCTTGTTGAACATGTATTTAACCCTACTCTTTATTTTTTTCCAGTAATTCCAATAATCATTAATTAACTGTTTAACTAAAAGTGAATTGTCTAACAAAACTGAACAAATTTCGGTATGTAGGAACTGTGGCTGAGGTAAGTGGATTATGTACGTATATATATGTGCTCAGCCAAGTTCCGTTTTTACAGTAGTTGGTTAGTAAACTTCATTAAACTTCGGCGAATAAACTCTATTCATAGTTGTTCAGTTGATAAAACAAATTTTTCTCATTTCATAAATCAATTTGTATGTGTATTACCGCTGAAGTGGAAGCATTCAGAAGAGGCTTAGTAACTTGGTTATCAAAATCCGTGTGTACCGGTCTTTGTGTGAAATTCAACCAAATTATATATTTCAATTATTGTACTTCCTATTTCAATATTGTATGTTATTATTCTCTCTTTTACTGCGTTTTATAACTTGCCTTATCCGTCAATTGTAATTTTTGTTAATTAGTGCTCTTGTGTGTGTTATTTTGGCCTTTAGGAAGCAAAATGTGTTTTTTAGTTTTACCTAGTTTGTATTTTGCTTCCAGCTGATGTATCAAATCGCTGTGCTCCCGCCCACGCTCCATTTCTGGGGCTCTCCTAAGTACTGTAGTTTCATTGTTTCCTGACTTTTTCCTATTTTCTTAACTACTAGTTTTGATTCCGTAGTCCCGCCCTGTGTAATTTACGCTGATTATCTGTGTTCCCGTCATAAATATACATGAAAGCTTCTGTTAATTCTCCTTCATTTTCTTAGAAGTCCTGTGGTAATCGAGAGAGCTATTCCCTTTTCCCTAATTCGGCACCAGCTAACAACAACATTTTTGTAATATTGTAGGTTTGAGAGCACAGAGATTGTGATGCATGACATTGTTCATCCTCCACTTGTTTGATTACTTGTTTCTACTCGCATTGCATGTTGGAAATCTCCGCAATGATAGACTCACTCTTGCCCATGCACTGCAGATGGGCTTAGACGCAGCCGCACAAGCACGGAGGTTGTGATGCACTGGAGCAACTGTGCCTCACTCTGTGTGTTGCATGCCTGATTCATATAAATTCTAACGGCAGCACAGAACGTAGCCTCTCCTTCTATAACTTTCCGCCTACCACGTTAGCGAAAACGAGTTGTCTAATCTCTGTTACTCTTCCTAAACAATTTATGAGTTACACACGTTTAAATAATTCTAAATCAGTTTCTTCTTTATCGATTGAAAGTTACGGTCAACTTAAAAATTTTAATTTTGTAGATTTTTAGGACTAACATATCCAGCGCAAGGCTAACCCTGCACGCAAAGATCAAGCGTACCTTTTGCACTGTTGTACAGTGCGTCGCACTGGGACACAGTACCGAGTACTACACTCTTAAAACTGTCTCCGAAGAAGTGATGATGACTTCGTTCAGTGCCGTCCCTTGCAAACACTCTGGAGGACGAGCTTGTTTTGTTGGGCCTCTAGCGTCGGAGGGCACTACGGACCTTCTTCGGGAGGTCGTTTCGTCGCGCTATTTGCATGCAAAACAGCGCGGCGTGAGCCCAATTGACCTGTTATTGTGCGTCTCGTGGCTCTGGTTTTGCTGGTGAACTATGTTCGTCTTGTCGAGGATTGGTAGCCTTTGCGAAGTGCCGGCAGCAGTCACCTGCGGTGATCATGTTAAATAACGAAGCTGTGGAAGGCAACCTTTCCTCCCGATTTGCCACGCAGCTGGTGGTGAACTTATAACTGTACGCACGCAAACACGTTCCCTCACACACGTGGTGCCGAGAAGCATTTTATAGCACAGGCAGTGTCCTACGGGTAATTCAAAACTGAAAGCAAACGACCCCGGTAAAAATGTGCTTGTCGCAAATAAAACGCTGAGTTGGTATTTTTGTTTCCGAATAAAAAGGACGAAACATTTCAAATTATTGTAAATGTTCATTTGTTATGCGTTCTATCGATGTAAAACTTTGAGAAAATGATCACCTCCTACGCATTTAGTTCGTTAAAAAACATTGCAAATTTTTTTATGCATAGAGCACAACACGAAAAAATTACATCAATGTAATGCAGATGCGGAAGTGGATGTATTTTTGGAGACGTACGCTCGTTGTTTTTTCTTTTGGATAAAATGAAAAAATCCTTGAAGTGTATAATTTAACACTTTGACCGTAACGTGAGCCACCGGTGGTCACGGAGGTGATTGTGTTCTGCTATAGCGTGAGGTCTACCACACTATAGCATGAGATCTACCTCCAGCCAGTCAGAGTTTCGATTGCTGCATGACTGCCACTTAATTGTGACAAAAGCTTACGCAGACGAAATGCCGCTTGTGTAGCTAAGGTTTGTAAAAACTATTTAGATGACTTTAAATAAAACTCTTCGCCTTCTTATCAACTAAAGAATGCTGTAACACACTCACAAAAGGCTGGCTTACGTTTTTAAACCTATAATGAATTAATGAATATCTTCATGATCAGCTGATGCCTCGGAGGCTAATTTCATTTCAAGCATAACGTGAAAAAAACTCTATCGCATCGACCGCTGCAAGATGGAAACTTAATACCTTGCTTTTTCACAGAACTTCACAATTGGTGGAGAGAATATTTCCCCTTTCAAATGGCTTTAATAAATACACTTTGTCCCGAAGGCTAAACTACGTTGTTGCTTTGATTTGTTGCATCATTATGTTAAAATGTGCTGTACATCATCAAGCTGTTTTAAGTAAAATATTTCGGCGAACACTCGCCTCGAAAAAAACAGACAATTTTTTTAGGTGTTGACTTACTTAACTCTTGCACGTAATCAGCTTGACCTGAGTCTCTACTGCCACAAACGTAGAAGGCATTTCTTAAGAAGATATGCCAAGTGGCCGTACAAATTTTGTGCTGTTCAGACATTTATTAGTGAGCGATTGAACCACCTTTAGCTTGAAACAGCTTCCATTCTACCTCACATTGATTCTTCCTCCACAACTCAATCTTTTGTCATAATTGAAGCAACCTATCTCCTAAATCTCCTAAAGTTGTCAATATTGAAGGAAAAGGCGATGTGCAATGTGGATTCCTCTCAAGCTCATCCCTTAAATTTCTAAGGATTCAGATCAGGAGAAAGCGGTGGCCAGTCCATAAGCTCAAATGTCCTCTCATTCGCAATTAACCAAGCTTGAACACTATATTTTTAGCCCTCTACATGCTACGATTGTCATCCTGAAAACCCGTCGCCATCTGGAAAATGAAACTCTATGGAAGGATGAACGTAGTCACAAAGTACTTACAAATTGCCATGGGAGCTCATTTTGTTGTTGCAATGACGTAGATCCATGTCCATACCATCCAAAACCGCCTAAAGCATTACACAGCGTCCAGATGCCTGAACAGTTTGGATGATGCAAGCTGGATTCACAGGTTCATGTGGCTGTCGCCATATTCTAACACTCCCGTCGTTCTGAGAAACGATGAATCTGAACTCATCGAGCCACGTTACGACGCTCCAATTATATCAATAGGCAAATCTCGTTCTCGAGCGAACAATCAACGTTCTTTTCCAATTTGCGACTGACACTAATGGTCTCGTGCTGTATTTGCATATGCCTAAATTCTTTTTCTTCAACTCTCGACGCAGTCTTTTGAGAAATTGTTCTTGGGCCTTCAAAAACTTCGCTAGTTATCATTTACGTAGATGAGCGCCGATTTCTCGTCACCAATCCCTTCAAACAGTGCGTGTGTGTAAAGGTCAACCCAAAGTGTCAGCCACCCAAATTTCTACGAGATGAACCATGTTCGCATCTTGTATCCCTCATGTCATTGTTTTCTGTCTCGTTCTGATATTTATACCAGTTACTGTACACTTGTCTTGAGTTTATTTTCCACTCTGACGGAATCCACTAATGCGTCCTTTATCAAATGCTTTTCCAAAGGTCTTCATTTCTCAAAAGTAAATGAAAATTTAAAATTCTATGAGCACTAAGAACAAGTTTTTAAAACTTGATAAACGCTTCTGAAATGTTGTCATTTGCGGTCTTAACGAAACAAATGAATTCTGAAATACAATAATTCAAAATGTATAGAGTTACTGTTTTTGCCAATTAGTGTAATATACTCATATGATACGGCGCTCGTACTGTTTCTGGTGACAGGAAATAATAAGAAATATTATTTCAGCTATCAAAACATCATTCAAAGTTGATTCCCGTCTGGTCGGTCCTGTTGACGGACATCTGAGGTTACCACTCACTTTTTCCCTGTTGGGTGGCGACCACAAAAAAACTAACATCTTCTATCGCTTCGTACGGCGTAAAAAACGGATCATTTTATATATCTTCTTTGCATCATTGAGTCATTTACTACGTCCTTTTTATCACTAGTTATCTTCTGACCCTTCGAAATTAGGAGTCTTTTATTATTTCTTCTGAAGCATTACTGATTTACTGTCTCACCTCGATGCTAAGTAACCTGTCTATTTTCAGCGCCACTAGTGATTTGCATCTTTTCAGCCACTAGTGATCTACGCATTCTCAGCCACTAGTGATCTGCGTACTCTCAGCCACTAGTGATCTGCGTACTCTCAGCCACTCGCGATCTGCCTCTTCTCGATTTCTTGGTGATCATCGTTATTTCTTCTACGTGACCGACGCAACCTTCCCCAAACTGCCGGCGTGCGCGGGAAGGGAGGCTGCTGGCAACGCTCCAGCGGTGCTCAGCGTCCGGTGGTGCACTGCAGCTGGTGCACTGCAGCTGGTGCACTGCAGCTGGTGCACTGCAGCTGGTGCTCTGCAGCTGGAGCGCTGCAGCTGGTGCACTGCAGCTGGAGCACTGCAGCTGGTGCACTGCAGCTGGTGCACTGCAGCTGATGCACTGCAGCTGGAGCACTGCAGCTGGTGCACTGCAGCTGGTGCACTGCAGCTGGTGCACTGCAGCTGGTGCACTGCAGCTGGTGCACTGCAGCTGGTGCACTGCAGCTGGTGCACTGCAGCTGGTGCACTGCAGCTGGAGCACTGCAGCTGGTGCACTGCAGCTGGTGCTCTGCAGCTGGTGCACTGCAGCTGGTGCACTGCAGCTGGTGCACTGCAGCTGGTGCACTGCAGCTGGTGCACTGCAGCNAACTATCAAAATGGTCAAGAAAATCTACTCCTGCGAACTCTGGTCGAATGTGTTGATGTCACCATGACTTCGTGACAAATTTATCAGATAAAATTATTTCTGATTTAAAAAATGCCAATCACTGTACACTCAGATGTGATGACACGCTTTTCTATCAACCTGAAGTATAGAGGGATCTGCCTCAGCTGAGTCCTTTGAACCAAGATGTTGCGAAATTTAGCTCCAAATGTTTAGCCACGGTATTCATAGTCAGGGACCAATAATGACTGTCACTGTGGTGCCCTAACTCTGGCGGAGCCACATTGGGCAAGAAGCAGTATTTGGCGAGCCATGGTCACCGGAATTGACTGTTCCGTGTGCCAAGTTTTTTCCATGGCCGGAGCGATCGATAACTTCTACTCTCTCGACAGCTGACGCATCAACTTACGATGTTTTAAGTCGTCGCCTAAAAATTGCGCTGGTTTTGGAATCTTCCCGCGATAAATTCATTTCGCTTCTCTGAATCGCTTCTTTAAAGTCGTAAATCCCAAAAATATGGCCCATGGAAGCGATTCGAGGCTTGTATAGGTTGACATCCTTCTTCACAGGGATTCTAAAATACAGCGTCGGAACTCGACGGCGTGTCAGTGCCAACTATCTGGAAAATGAGGCTACCCTGGCGCTATTACAAGCCCTGTAACACCATGACAAGTTCATGTTCGAGCGCTCCTCAGAATGCCTAACTGTGCACTCATCGACTTCTGAGTCGTACATCTTTTGTTTAATTTCACGAGCATTGAAACCTCGTCAGAACTCTGGCATTCTTTGACATGTGATTGAAAATTTAAGTAATTTAAAACATTTTGTTCACCTTTTCTGTGAGAGCATGATAGATTTTGAAAGTAAATCATCTTGAAAGTAGAGAGATCCCCTAGAAAATTTTCCATCGTTCAATTATGTATGCCCAGTCCGCTCAAAAAATTTTCGTTTCCATGAGGCACAATTAAGATTATTGCGAACTTCTTTCTTTCAAAGTTAAAGTGCTCCCTTCTGGTAAGACTCTGTCACTGAATTTCAAAAAGAAAAACCAACCGTTTTGTTTTCTGGCACAACCCAGAGGCCATCTAGCCGGGTAATTAGCCTTGGCCTCTAAAGTAAAAAATGTGAATATTGCTCCGTGATAACCTATTCCTCTGTCCCCAGGAGTCTCTGGACTACGAGCCCTCGCCTCGTGTAGGCTCGCCTGTGGACGCAGTGAGAGCGCGTCGGGGGGGTGACCGCGGCCACCCCGGTCTCAGACTGCGCTTCGGCAAGCGGCAAGACCTGCAGCAGGTGAGGCATCCACTCGCAGCTGAGGACTTGCTGCTGCAGCCAAAGATTCCTGTTGCTTTGAGAGCTACTGCGGGAAGTGGGACCTTTCTTCGGGGGAGAATTTTGTCTCTCAATCAGAGCTTGAACAGACGTAGACTTGGTGTATAAAATGGTGACTTTGGTCAGTAAAATAGTGAAGATAACTTTATACAACAGATGATGACTTTCTGAAGAAGGTAGTGGTTTTCCGAAACAGATCGTAAATAATTTCGTCATATAGTGATAGCATGATACAACTCTGGGCTTCTTAAATGCATTAAAAATTTTCCTAATGTGGAAGAGCTTCCAACAGTCGATGGTGAGAATTTACATTAACACGCAACTATCGTTTTAAGCCAGCACCTGAGTCGCCCCTTTCGTACCTGAACTCCTTATACGTACAAGCACAACTGATTTAAAACCTGATGAGAATCTAACTTTTCATCTCGAGCTGAGAATATCTACTTGTTCAATGAGACAAAAGGAAAGAGGGCTTGAGAAAATGTTCCGATATTCCTTTCTCTGGTCGTGATAGGCATGTATGAAGTTGTTTTTAATACGATTTACATTATTACGTGGAGGTAACTTGTATTGGTCTTCACGTGCTCGACAGAACTTTTCTGAAATCATTGTTTAGTACCACAAACTAATTGACTAAGAAGGAAGTGTAACGAGCATACGTCGGCATGAAGATTAATGCTGAATTCGATTTACGAGGGCATAGTTTCATGAACTCTTTACACCATGTGCAGTCAAAAATAGAGCATTTAAAACTATATCAACACGCACCATTTTATGTAAAGCTCTACAATATTTTCATTACCATCCAATGAATCGCGGACTGTCCGCACGATGATGTTATAGTTCACCAATTCGTACGAAAGAGTTAGTGATATACGTCCATCATATCCAAAGAATTATTCAATGAAAATATCCATGATTGCTGTCAAAAAGTGATACATTTGTTTGCTTCTATAGATGCTGTCTCCTGATGAAGGTTCTCGTATGC
>JACJUY010000949.1:157456-171607 GCA_014220935.1 Platorchestia sp. MABIK
CTGTCAAAAAGTGATACATTTGTTTGCTTCTATAGATGCTGTCTCCTGATGAAGGTTCTCGTATGCACTGACCATCTCGCCTGATCTTATCCCTTGCGATTTCGTTAGGTTTGCAGATTGATGAACGGCTTTTTAAGACGAAGAACTTTATTATGGGAAATGTGGGTTATAGATACTTCTATTTTTTGTTGGTCGTTAAGCGAAATGCGTAGTTGTACATATAAGGTATTTTATTTCAGACTTATCTTCTCATACATTGCTCGTGGTTTGCATTGCAATGATATGACTATCTATCTCTCAGGTAGTACCCACGGCGTACATTTTGATATCTTCTTGTACAACAATTTGTACATTTACGAGTATGAGTAGCCCTGTAGTTCTAGTTGTCTTATGAATAATTACTATACATCGCGACTTTGTTTACAGGAAGAAGACTCTTCGACACAGCAGTAACTGCAGTCAACGCTCGCCAACAAACGAGGAAGAAAAATCAAATTTTAGACAAAACTAGAAGGAATCAAGCAAAAACATTTTAAATTCATCGCCATCTATCAAGAAACTACTAACAGTTAACCTGGGCGCTTCAGAGTTCCCTCACTGGTTTTCATCTTCGGATTTCGTATCGAAATACAAAACAAAAGTTGTTCGTCGGTTGCGCTTCAAAACGGGACGCGTATGAGAACTCAGCAACATATTAAATATATAAGTTGGCCTCATACTTACAGTAAGAGAATAGATTTATGTTTCATTTCAGCTTTGACTACTAAGACAATTATCAGCCTTTCAGTACCAAATCTTTAAAGCTGAATCGTTTAAAAAAATTCACAAACACCAATCAAGCTCTACTTTCTGATATTTGTGGTTTTCTGCTCGTAAGTTTACACGACGGAGATATGACAACATATAAATGAGGACCGTCACCGACAGAGTGGAGCGCAGGTTCATATTGCTCATCGGAGATGATCACCTGCGTCGAATGACTGCAATACCGTCCTCCTAATTGGAATATTGCCTCGCAATATTTCTGTGGTTGCCAGGCTAATCTGACCAAACCCGACTGGCCTGTCATTGGCCAGTCATTACAATTCATGATTTGAAGGGATATTCCAAGGCTGCAACTTCTGAGAGTCATCTTGGATGTCATTTTATTTTCAGTCGAGAGCCCAGAATAAACATTCATTACTGAAATGAATGTCGTGGTCGTACGTGGGCTTTCATATGAATTATTGGAATTATTGATGATCCGACTCATTGTTAGATTGGTGAGAACTGTGTCTGCTTCAGATCTGGAAACAAGATGAGAATATGTCCAACTTAGCCTTGCTTTTGAGTTTGTATCAGTTTAAATGAGGCAAGCCAAAATGTGTAATCCAGAATCTAGAAATGTAGTAAAAAGGTGTAATCAAAGCACATGGAAAAAAGCACAGGCTCATACACCGTGTGCACTGTGCACTGTGTGCTAACACAGGCTCATACACCGATGATGCAAATGTTAAAAAAAGAAACCTACTATACAACTCTCTCACTATCTGAGCTCAGTTAAGCCAAACTTATGAAGAATTTCCGTTGCCCGTTCTCATCCAACAAGAAAAACATTACATCTTCCTGCATGGTGCGTAACCACAAAATAAACAGTGTTTCAGAGGAGGTCAATTATTTGATGCGAATTCACCCAAAAAATCGAAGCACCTGGGCACTTCCGAAATAAATTTTCAGTTGGCCTGAGCTGCTGAGCTCTGCTTGGTAGTGGCGGGCGGTCATTCGGATTCATTGATTGGGTTACAGAGAGCGATTTTTTCGCGGTGTATGAGCAGCTGCCGTCGTTACAGGTGATTGTTTTTATTTGCTCTGAATTCTGGGTAAAATATTCAAGGACTGGCAGCGAAAAGAAATATAAACAATAGTGACAGCACCAGACTAACTTTTTGTCATATTCTTGAGCTACGAGACTACAATATTTTAAGTCAAAATTTCTATGGACATGTTGCGGTCAATCAGAACTGCTTCTCTGTTCCGTCTAGAACATTATTGTTGGTTTGTTTTCGCGAATGCAAGAAACATTGTTGAATCATCTTTCTAAATGCAAAAATATGTCAATTCTTGTACACTGTAGAAATGCTGTCGAAAGTACGAATTCGAAATTGGTAATAACTAAAAATAATTTAAAACGGTACTATGATTGATATCTCTTCTGGAGCACAACTGATAAAAATAAACACAATCAAAGATTCTGTAAAATTATGATTAAAAGAATTCAACATCATTACCTTCTACGTTCATGAAAACTTTCATGAATCGATCCCATCTACGTTCTACGTTCATGAATCGATCCCATATCTGAACCCTGAGCTGAATTTAGGGCTTTAGCTAAACACAAAATTATAACAAATTACCTGCTATGATTAAAACATTTACTTTAACTAAAACCAAATCAATAATTTTAATCAAATTTATCAAATCAGCTCTGTTATTGCATATGAAATATGCTGATCGAGTAGCGTTTAACTCATTCTCTTCTATCCTGCGGTATCGTGTGAAACTGCTTATTTTAATGATGATTAAAGAATAACTTGAACGCTTCATTACTTGTTACTTCTGCAGTTACTGAAATTAATGAAGCACTTTTTTAGAACTGGGTGTATTTTCTTCACCGAACCCTCCACCCTGAGGTGGTACTGTCGCCAGGCAACGGAATCTTATTCTCACGAGAAGAGCCAGCCTCTGTGAAGCTCTAACCTCAGCTGCAAAGTGAGGCAGCAAGTTGGTTGTCTCCTTCCCAATAAATAAATTAATCAGAGCATGCAGATGGAAGCTGATCTGCATTTTGTGCCGGAGGGGCCAGGGACCTACTGCACTCGGCCAGCGGGCAATGCAGCCGTGAGCAAACCAATCAGCGCTGGCGCACCAACCGCACGATGATCAACCGCTGTTGATATATCAGCACAGACAATGCACATCAGGACCAATGTGCTACGCGGCGATGGCCAGTATTATTACAACTATAACTAAATCCTTGGCCGACTTAGACAATGACGTGGCTCTGACAACTGTCCTTGAGGAGAAGAATATCAACAATAACCCAACACTACAGGAGCAGAAATACAAACTCAGAGAATTCGAATGTTTACCCAACCAATCCCTGCAATAAAGCCAATATTGAACAGAAATACATCCTCTGGAAAGAGTCTAATGTGTGTGTATTTGCTCTAGATTAGAGTTAGACACAAAGACAATGATCCATTGCTTATGAAGGCCAGAATAACACGCATGAATTAAAAAGTAGTCTTGTCTAATTGGCTCACAGAATATGATGCTCTCAAGAAATGGTTTCTCAAGCTCAGCATCGTGAGCGTCGGCTGTTCGTCTGTCACAAGCAAACGTTCATGCAACTAATTTGAAGGCATTTTATGTCCTAACACAATGCGACAGCTAATGACATTCAAACAGAAGCCTATTTGTAATTTGCACAAATATTAGGAGGCGTGAGTCGAACGATTATATTCTTAAAGAAACGTAAGCTTCAGCGCCTACTCAACTGAGAGCGTGTAGTGGGTGTGTGGCGCGTGTGTAGTCAGTCCTTGTACATTTCCTGGCGGGAAATCAGCAGTCCCTCTATATAATTTACTGGGAGTTGTTTACTTGAGATATTTCTAAATTTTACTACTTTACGAACTCGTAACATACGTTAATACCATGTTATTGTAACTTGCAACTCCGTCAATATGATTTTATTGCACCTCGTTATATCAGGTAGTATCAATATTTTGTGACTCGGAACATCCACCAATACTCGCGATCAAATACTGCTAATCTTTCAGTAAATGAATCTTTATTTAGGTATTATTACAGCCTGTGAATTTGAAACACTTTCATGTAAGTACAGAAAGGGACTGACTGTCACTTGCACATGGACACCAGAGGACGTATATTTTTAGTGATTTCAGTGTGCTTTCAAAATTTGAGTTCTGGCCTACCCNTATGTAAGTCATCTTTTGTCTCACGTTAAGAAAGATGATAGCGTAAGTGAATAAAATGGTGTAGAAAATTTTTACAGTATAGAATCCTGGGTCTTAATACCCATCTGCCAGAAGAGAACATATTCAGGCCTTAAGGAAATCTCAAACATGATATCATTTTATAGCATTTTATCCTAACTTTCCTAAGAGATGTTTTCGCTTTAATTATGCTCCAGTCTCTCACCGGATAAACTGATATGAGAGAAATAAGAAACCAATGTAAAAAGTGATATGTATCAGGCTTCAATTGGAAATGAAGCATCCGTAGATGCCGATTTTTTTTTTTTAAATAAACTTAACGTGTGTCTTTTGAGTACAGATTAGTGAATTTATTTACATACTTGATGCATTACTTTTCACTCTATGAGTGCGTTCAGACGCACACTTTCAACAAATGTAGGTACACCTCTACTTCTGCTCACCAGCAGCTCCTGAATTGAACCAACAGAAAATACGACCAGGAAAAAATATCTGGTGCATTCCCCAACCCATGCAACCCTGTCGATGCAACGAACTCTTTACATGCGACCGTAAACTAAAGTTTCTTCTAACCCCCGTGCAAAAAGGAGCTGGGAGGATAACGTGTTTGCTCGAGTCCCACGTAAAAAACAACAAGAAAATTTCATTCATTGTATTCCCTCATAATGGAGTTATAAAACTTTAGCTTTGATCTACACTTCTGAAATTGATTAAAACCAGTGAATCTAAGCTAAGAAATACATATCCTGATTCCGATATGAATCCATGAAATTGATTACAATCCGTGAAAGTACACGACAGACCATCAATGTTATGATGCAAACGAACAGTAGAAGTTTATGTCACCAAACGAAGATGCACAAGCAGTCATAATTTTTTAAATGCTAAGGGCTCAGTAGTATCATCTTTTTTACATACTTCGAAGTAACAAAAACGTGAGGCGTTTCTCCTTAGCATATTTGGAGAATTAAAGTGAAAATAACTGCATGGCTTAACACAATTTTTAAAATTGATCCTCGAGACATAAATTGAGTGTTGCATCATTAAAACATTGTTTCATGTATATTTTTACATTAAATTGAACAGAAAACTTTACAAGAAAATGAAAATTAACGGATGAACAGGAAAATGAACGTTTTGGAGCTCTAATAGTACTTGACGCTGTGAAGTTAGCATGAAATTTTACAGAAAACGAGGCGTGAAACACGACATGAGTGCAGCGCATCGCTCAGGACCTGCAATTAGAAATGCTCTCAGAGCGTAGTTTTTTGTGCTCGGAAGATGGGCAAATGAACAAAAATACATATAGTCAAAATGACAAAATAGAAACTGTTGGATAGAATAATTGTTCAATGAGGGTTAAAATTAAGACATAATTTTTGACCTTATGGTGGCACGAAAAAACCTGCACTTAGGATATAAGCGCTTAGAAAAACAATATGTGAACGATAGAGAAGAAAGGCTTACACAGATAGAAAATGAAAGGCACAGATGGAGGAAATGAGCTGCCATTCAACCTCAATCGAGATCATAATAGCACTGAAATATAACACTATTTCACACTTAACTATTAGGTAATGAAAGTTTCCGCAATTGGTACGGAAGTATGAATTGTCAAGTTTGACCTAATGAGCACAGAAATACAAATCCTGAGATTTTGACCATGGGTACGTAAACATGAACTCATAATGAACACACTGTTAGCAAAAAGCAAAGAACATTGAACTCACTCATTAAATGTCTAATGGAACTCGCATAATACAAATTCAAAGAAGATAGCTCGAGAGACTACAATGGGTTAATCAAGACGCAAACCGAACGCAATTTTAAATTAGCTCGAGCTTCAATTTGGTGATGACCAACACATGAAACAAAATTTATCCTACGATTAACATTAGCTGCAGAAAAGTGACTTATTATTACTAATCTTATGGAGTCATACACTTCGCTGAGAAAAGGACATATATACCACTGCCAAGCCGCATACATCGCCTAGATGATTTCTTTAGTGTCCTTCATTCTATAAAAATTGCGATAAAAATTAAACCGTGTTGTGTAATTTTTGTGTATTATGATTTTCACTGAGATGAGCATTTATTTTTCCTTCCCATTTGGTTTCTGACTCTGCGCTGTTTCACATATGCCATTATTAGCGCTGCACATTTTAGTGTCAGTCGTTCCGGTACGCAGGCAAATCCTAAGTAACATTTTGCCTCCTAACGCAAGCAAAATACATTGCACCCCCATAAGAGCATGTAAAACTTAAGCAGCCCGGAAATCCTGGCTCATATTTTAGAGGCATACCAGTCTTGCGCCTTGGTTGGAGCAATGTGCTGCTGCCTCCGAACAACACCCCCATCAGATCGGCCTCTTGGCGGCAGATAGTTCCTCGAAGTGACCTGTAAACCAGGGGTTCTCAAAGTGGAGTCCGCGGGCCACCAGGGGTCCGTGGCACTGTGACAGGGGGTTTGCAAAATTTATCAAATTTAACAGTGGATGCAGTTAATGCATTTATTTACAGCTTTGCATGACTGATGATATTATGAAACAGTGTGCGTACAATGTATATATACATATGTTCTTGAAGGGAATACATGTGAGGGAGTCCTCAGCTTATTTTTGTGTAATGAAAGTGGTCCTTGGTTGAAAAATGTTTGAGAACCCCTGCTGTAGACTTTCATCGCGCCACGGCAAACTCTAGACACCTACACAAATAGTAAGCTCATGATCTACAGTATTTGCATGCTAAAGCATGGTAAATGTCATCATCACTTCTGTTTATCGATCCGCTCGTGGAGCAATCCCAATCATTTATTAATTTGGCACACGAACACAAATTTTAATGATTATAGTTTGCATTCATGATGCTCTGAATTCATGTGCAATAGGAGTGCGCCCTTGAATAAAACACAAGTGTTAAATTGATACTGTCATGGAGCATTTGGATATTGAGATCAGCCCATATGTACGTTTAAACTCAAATTCTACGATTGATTTCTCTGAAGATGTCTGCATAAATTCGCAGCCATGGCAACCATAAGCACTATTGCAGTCAAAAATTCAATGAAATGCTCTCCCCACGAAGAAACAGAAACTGACACAAAATCATTCATTCTAGCGCTAGGTCGACACGCATTGATACATATGATTATTTTGCAATTTATTCCAAGAAAATACCAAATAGACGAAAGCGAAGAAAATTAATGTTTCCCTCTTTTACCAAGAATCAATTTTAGTGCAATGAAAACTGCAAATGAAGCCGACCTTAGGTAATTGACGGATGGGTTACGTTTATATTCGAAGAGAAATCATCTGCTCTCCAAANTTACTTTTTCAAACGAGAATTAATTTGAAAACTTGTTAGCATGTAAGATTTCCTTATTACCATATGTTATTCTTTGCAACGTAATTAGCCAAATTTTAACGATTTTATGCGATATTTCGTTTCCTTCAAATTTCATTACCCGATACAGTGTCAGGTCAGGAAAATTGATATTAGAAACTGTCATAAAAAAATACGTTTTCGTTTACCACTGGTTGGACTCTGTTTTTCATGAAATAGTTAGCATTGTCAACATCACGATACCTTCACCATAAAATATAGAACGATATAGCATAAAATTTATGAATACGATTAATCGTAGGTATAATTTGAATCACTATGATACGAAATTTATCAATTTTATTTTATGTTATTCTGCATTTCAGAAATTTCCATATTATAATTAAATTCCTTAGAATGCATTTAGAACTAAAAAGTGATTAAATTCATTTCATTCTTGAATCTCATTTCTCAATTTGAAATCTTGCGTTGTCCTCTCAGTAAGTAGCACTTCTCTTCTGTAAAGAAAGATATACTGCGGGGACTGTAGGAATATGTTTGACTATTCTGGTATCGAAGAATGAAATAAAAACATACCCATAACAAATGTATGGTGAAAATCTATAAATGAACACAAGTAAACGCACCAAAGCATTTATTGTACAGCACAGGGAAGTCTTCAGTTTTAATATTGCCTATATTTTGGAAAAGCATGAGAATTGAAAAAAATATGCGAAATATAGTTTCAAGCTTGATGCATTGTACGCAACAATGTCAGAACATACGTTTCATGGCTTGCTTCCGTCCATTATTCGGCGATAATTCAATGATATTTGTATAGCTGCAAACAACGGATGGCCGTCCTCAAATGTTACGGCCATTAACCAACTGAAAATTTTGCGCCCTCGAATCATAACTGGCCTGCTAAGAATATCACGTCCGAGCTCGACCGTACGGAGTTATGGGCGCGGAGAAAGAGTTATAAGGCCGAGCCGGCCGACTCGCCTTAAATTCATACTTGATCGACTGTCTCGTCCTTAATTCACCGGCGACACGTCCTTGATTTTCAATTGGGTACACACTTATCGTCCCAATTGTACCAAACAATGCTGGTCACCTATGAGCCAATCCATCCCTACACAGCCATGATGCTAAATGTTAAGTTATGTCAAGCAGGACATTTGTATTTCTGACTTCAATCCTTCTTTTAGCCGTGGTTGTACCAATGCAAAGAGTTTAGGGACTGAGGCTGGGATGTAAATTACCGCTTTCACCTTTGATAAATGTAATTACCGTGTGTTTCAGATAAAAAGTGAAATAATATTTTGTAAAAACTCACAGTTTTCAACCGTTGTTATATATAGTTAGAATACTTTCAAGCAAAAAGAGGCTTACATCATAAAAAGTTGATGATCCGAATTATTTGACATGTACCCTTGCTTATTCTCAATGATATCTCACCACCTTTAGTTCAAGTTATTCTCAAATTAGCTAAATGCGTCTGAGTTGGAACCCGTGTATTACCAGTATTTTGCACCTTACAGAGAACGTTTCTCGCACTTTTCACAGCTCCATAGCTCGATAGATGCAAACCATAGAATGCGGAGAAGAGTTTAAAAAGTAGGCATTCGCTTAGGAATTGTTCAGAGACTGTGTCACGGAGTGGAAGGAAGCGGCAGAGGAGCGAAATTGAAGCTCTTCTTTCTAAAATAATGTGTCCACAAAATTTTGCCTTTCTGATATTATGTAAAAATAGACTGTGCACACCCAACTCTGTTTATGTTCGTATCTCGGAGCATCTTATCATATATTTTCCTTAAAATTCCTGAAGAAAATATCATATTGTGGGGAAAATATTTTTAATTTCTTGCTCATCCCCCCAAAATTACCCCACTAAGATTAGTTTACCTGATAATAAAACCAGGAGTCATTTTCCTAACTCAGTGAAACTCTCCACTAGAAATGAAATCAAATTTCTCTATCATAGTGACATGATTATTTCTCTGGAGAAAACGCGATGCTTCACCTCTCAAAGCAAAGGAGAACATACAATTTTTTGGTGATACTTCCAATATCATGCCGTAAAATGTGGGATAAGCTACAACAGTTACAAACAATTAAGTTACAAACAATTGGACTAATAACCTAATAAGGCTAATCATAACCAGCTCAAACGTTCTCAAGTATTAGCATGAAATTTGCAATGCATGCATTGGAAATGTGATTCGATTTCTATTTAAGGTTTTAAAAATTGTATTCAAGTTTTTGAAGTATGGAAAAGGTAAATTGAATTGTATTTCGGTCAAAAATTGAAATGCATCTTGAAAATACATAATTTCCTGCAATTTACTTCAAAATTTACAATAATTTCATCAGATGGATATTACCTCAAAAAGTGCAGAATAGTTGGTTCTAATCTGCGCAAAATGTACTAATCTCTCAAAGCAATAGAACTTACTTTGCTTCACACTAAAAAAATAAAAGCCAGTTTTCGACAATACAGACGACGTTCACACGTTAAGAAGGGTTGAGCACAGTATCGCATAAAAAAATCATTCCAAGGAACGTACGTCAGTAAGCTGAAAAACTTAATTAAGCCAGTAAACCTCTCAAAATATTCAAACGGGACTTAGGGATGATGGCTAGAATGTCTTCAAGGAACTGTTGTAAGGCCGCTGCACTGTGTAGAAAAATGGGGCTCAGTTTGGCGCTCTTTTGTGCGTCAAACTTGCCCCAAAACTGGGGCCTAGTTGTGCATCGTGAATACATTTTGGCCCACTATTACAGACAGACAGAATTACATTACCGGGCTTAAAATTCGGTTTATCAATTTGTATGTATATTACTGGTAATTATCCGGCGGTAAAAGCACCAGTTGTAAGTAGTAATTTTCGATAATTATAGAACTTAAAATTATTTCAAATTATTTTCATCTTAAATTTTATTGTCTTTGTCTAATTCCATTTCCAGGAATGTTACTTTAAAACAACTATTCAATAATTTACTCTATATTCGTTGGTTATGATCGTAATAATAGCTAATCATAATTTCATTGGTTTGGATTATTTTCGATAGAGAGTACGATAGGGAAGTCCAAAATTGATTAATTATTTGCATAATTCACATTTGGAAATTTCCAGGGTCTCTAGCTCGCGGTCCGCTCCATAAAGTATAAAGTTTAAAATTTGCATAAAGAAATTTCTCTTTCATTTTCTATTGACATTTTTAAACATTTGTGGTATGATTATCACACTATGTTTAGAGTTAAAAACGAACACAAAATCATGTTCTACTTTTAAAGTTTTGCAAATGGTCTTAAACAATGCACACATCAGAACTCTTTTTAATCCCAATTATAAATTCAATTTAACTGCAATTCAGGAATCAGAGTTGGCTTCACATAAATCCCCATTACTGAATTCATTCAAGGGAACCTGAGCAATGACCATGACAAGATTTTATCAAATACAGCAAATAGAGTGAAAATTTTTATTCTCACTTCCCACTTAGAGGTACGCATGGGCTACAAAAAACTTTAAAAGCAAAATAAAAGTATTTCTGCCAGAGGACACTTGAATGTATCAAAAAAATTGTTACTCATCATAGATCATGTTAAACACCGAATACGTTTGATGCATTGCGGTTCTTGAAATTTTATTTTGCAAGCAATTAAATAATCAAATGAATTTCTAAACCATTATACTTTAGAACACAAGTATTATTTATAATACATGCAATGTGAAATTATTACATGCAGTGTGAAATGATTTATTTTTATGCACAGTTCAGGTTTTGGATTATGTGTCAGTTATTCATGATATCCATTTCAGCAAAGCTGTGTGCATGTGTTAAGTACACAAGTGTATCTTAATTTACTTTGTTATTATTTTGAAGCAAGCTTAATTTTCGGTAATTACCGTAGCTGAACTGCTTGAAAAGCAATAATTTCGATACCTACAGAACGTATAAAAGTGCACTTACACACTAAGCGGGAATCCACGGTATTTCATGTGAAAGTTTCACTTCTTCCATCCATCTACCCCTGAGCAAGTGTGTAGATGAATAGCAAATATTCGCCAACTTAAAGTGTGAGAGCAATTTTATTGAATTCTACAGAATATTATTGAATTCTTGCTAAAACGTATGGTCAAGGGGTACGCACATAGATGTGTTGAGTTTCTCAAAATGTAGGCATGGCCTACTGAAATGTGTCAAAATAGCTCCCAGTCTGTACAAATTTTTTTTCTCCTGAAAGCAGCTCACAAGACTAGGCTCTTAACGATTACGACTGACAAAATTAAATATGATGGTTTGCATTAGTCGAAATCATTATTTTGGCATGGAAGCTACAAATCTACTGAAATTTTGCAAGTGAAAATGTTTAAGCCTATGAAGATTTTATGAGGTTAATTTTAGCTATAAATCATAATTCAGTCTATTTAAATCTAAATGCATGTACGTTAGTGTGAGAGGACTGAGAGAATCTTACCTGCACAAAAATTATGTTAGTTGTGCAAAAAGCTACGCAAGTTCTGAGGTTGTCACGAGATGGATTAATGGGTTTGTTATTGAAAATCTTGAACAAATTGTTGGTCATGTGCTTTTTTCTGTAGTTTATACGATAGCTATAAAATATTTGAGTTATCAATGTTTCTCTTTTTTTACATATGTTCTGCTTGATATAATAGAAGAATTCTATGAGACCTGATATAGAGTGAGGGAAGGAGTAGTCAAATCAAAAATACTGTATAAAAAATGAAAAAATTTCTATGAAACATGAAGACCTATATGAGACCTAACACTATAAACGATCTGTAATGGAAGTGAAAAACTGCTTACGATAGCGGCGTGCTACCATCATCATTCCCCTGACAGTTGATTATGGTATTTCGCTTGCACAATCGAATTCTGGTCATCGTCAAAATTACAAATCGTGAACTGCTGCTTTACGACGAAAGTCACTCTAAATATTTCTTAGGATTGAAAATCAAATTAATAGCTCGCAATGATGTTTCAATGTAATTGGAAATAGTCATAATTTTAGGTGTAAGTCGGGTTCTGTACGTAGGCTAAGGCGCTGATCATGACCTAATTTTGCTGATCCATAATTGAAAGTATGGCTTTTCATTTGCACCGCTCCTTTTCTTAAAGTAGCGATTACAAAATGGAATTTTTCTCTTAGACCATCCTGTATATGAGAAATACGAATTGTACAATTTGCAAAGATCGTCGTACGACTAGAACTAGTCAAACTAGGGTCTTAGTCGTTGAACATGAGATGCGGACTGATTAAAATTAGATAGAATAACATTCAGTCGGCGCGTCTCCGTCAAAGTGGGTCAGGTCGTGGGTAAAAATTCTATTATTCGCTGCGAACCAATATACGCAACATCATCATTTGATATCTGGCTGGAGAATTTAAATCATTAACTTCGAAGACCCTGCAGTTCGCAACCATCTCCAGAATGCATTAAACATGAGAACACTCCACTTATTGTTCCTTATTTCCTAGATGGCACTTCATGTATTTTTAGATCTTATGTATACTTGTGCTTATTACGATAATTTATGAAATAGATCGCCATATTTGTGAACTTATTTTTCTTCAAAACGACTGAGAAAGCAAAAATTTATGTCTCATGCTAAACAAATTAAACGTAATTAGCACTCTCGGAAAATCTGTGATGGCAAATAATCAGAATTATCTTGGTTATTATCAATAATCGAAATCAGAAATATCTTAAATGACTTGCGATGGTAAAATAACTTTTATTCATCATTGTCATTTTATCCAGACAAGATAAACTTGCATTTCATTAGTTTTGATTTTAATCAAGGTGAATAATTGGATTAAAATAAATTGCAATACTTTGAAAAATAGATAAAGTGAGAAAAATTGAATACATCGTTATGATGTAAAATCGCTTAAAAATTTACGACCTGAAAGTGATGAAAGGAATTAGAATAAAGGGAATCATTTATGAAATAACACTAAATTAATAGCCCAGTTATTGGATATTCGGCCTGAACTGGTGCAAAAGTTGTTCAATTCAAAATCCCCCTAAAACGGAAAACATGTCTGTACTCTACAAAACGCAAAGTTCTCCACAGTTTAACCTAATTGAAATTCGTAATTCAGTACTTTGGAAAGTATTTCTCCCATAGTAGTCTATCAGCAACCTAGTCCTTCCCTAGCATATAATGGTGTTCTTTACCTCCGGAAGTCCCGAGCATTTCCTTGCGAGCAATCAAGAAACTAAGAGTAGCTCTCATAACCTCTTCCAAGGCCACCAAGCCAAAATTTGACGGCGTCAAGAGGCGGCCGCTGGCAGGCCGCCAGGGGCTGGCGCTAGGGACAGTGGCGCGCGTGAGGGCGGGAGGGGAGGAAGTATTGATATATTGATGCCCTCGTGTTGGATGTTTTGATGCTCAGTTTACATGCGGCTGGCCAAATTTGGTGACCTCAATGACCTGTTCGGCAGATGAAGTCAACATTCTTGAACCTTTGACTGACCATATTGCGTCATGACTATATTTTTACGGTATCTGCGAAATTAATGATGATAGTGTGCAGTAAGAGCGAATGGGCGACATTTCTCTCACATCGTTGAAACACAGTGCTGTTATCTGTGACATCGCACTGAGAAAGCCCGATTTGTGATTAAATTTCAAACTCAAATCAAGCTTGTTGCAAGACGGGCTTTACAATGTGAATAAGAAAATCTATTCCTTTGGTTACCAGGAAAATTTCTTTCTTTCTTTCAATCGTGCGGGACAAATGACATCCTAAGACGCTGATGAAGATATTTTGAGCTTGGCGTGGGTGTAGAGAGT
>JACJUY010000950.1:0-20751 GCA_014220935.1 Platorchestia sp. MABIK
TTACCCTGTTTTTAGGGAGAAAGATTGTGTTCAAGTTCGTGTTCGCGCGAGTGGTCGAAATTTGGCGCGCCGGTGTAGGGTGGTACCATTTGATCTCACCTACGAACGGATACGGTTAAAACTGACTAGAAGTATCAAATAAACGCTATGCTTATTAATAATGTGTTACTTACTTGGAAAATATTCAGTATTTGTGCAGAATTAATATACGTATATTAGTGAGTTATTTTTTTTAAATTAACCCTTTACCGCCTGAATTTCCTCAGCCTAGCCTCATTTCATCCTGTAGTGTCGTACTATCGACTCAACTTGAGGAATTGTAGCAGAAGCTTTAACTTCTGTACCCTTAGGTGTAGGCTAAGGATCAGGATAAATGTACGCACAGCAAGGCTTCTAATAATGTACTGATTCCGTCGGTGACAGACCTTCCTTAAAACTAGCAATGCCCGGAAGTCAAACAAGGACTTTCCGGAGCTCGTAAATTTCGTAAAGGCAAGACACCATAATGGACTTCCGTCGGTCCGAGTTCCGACCGTTTATGGCTCTTCCGGCTCTGAGACATGCGAACCCAGCGTGACAAAGACAACCGGCTGTGCTCACTTCACACGGCACATCCCGAGATATAACAATTTCCCTCCCTTTAGATAAACATATGAAAAACGGAAGGCAGAACTCAACAACCCATTCGCATTACTGGTTTAGTTATTCTACTTGATCTACGCGGTTCATTTTGTACAGGTGAACTGCTAACAGGCTGCACAGTAGAAGGCTCAGCCGCCTTGCTACTGAAAGATCCCAAATTACTAGACGAATGAAGCAGCTGATTTGAATGTCTCTTCCAGATTACATTTCATGATAAGATTTGATCAGGAAAGATATCAACAGCAACTTAACCCACAACAATTCCCTGCAGCCACTTGGGACCATCTCTCAAATTCAGAGCAAGAACATGATCACCGATATCAAATTGAGTTACATACGTAGGCTAAGACCTGGACACAGAGTATTTAGGATGAACTCTATCTCTAGAAGTAACAAATTTACGATTGTTCAGCGCAACAGAGGGAGCAATTTGTGTGACACTATGAGGAATGCAATGTGATTGAAATTACGCTTTTGCAAGACGTGATTTGAACGATTCGGCAGAAGAGAGTTTTTCAACAGGTCTTTAATGACTCTTACTCCCCTCTCAGCTTGACCATTGCTTGCTGGAGAATAGGGCGGAGGTGTGAGCGTTGGGGCTTTTGTAACGGCCTGCTATTTCCTCCTCAATGCTCACAATATTCAATTAAGGAGTTTGGTGCCTGTTGACCAGACTTGCACAATAAACTACTCAGGATCCACCAATCCTTGTCACAAGCTGCCATTGGATGGCATCACTGGGATAACCAGAACGGCAAAAAACACCATTTGTTTAGAAATGTAACCCATTGAATATGTTCAAGTTATTTGTTCGGCTGTGGCATTTTGTTTCCCCCTTTTATGTTAGCTAGAGAATTGCTTGCTTTCCATTCCCACATAATTCTTGGCGAGCTGCCTCCGTTGTACAGCTGGATGACTTCAGCGAACGTCCTGCTCGCTTTGTACCAAGTGGGACGTTCGTGGGAACATCTGGATCGCGTAGGAATTAAGTTGTTACATCACTTTAACATTTTTTGGATGAAACGAATTTTTCCTGACATTTCACGTAGTCTATATACAGTTCGGCATGTTTTCTGATATCTGCTTATCTTCGCTGTCAAGGTCAAGATACTTTCAAAAAATTAAATGCAAACTCTATTACGGTCTACTGCCTGGTTTTGGTGCAAGATTGATAGACACAGTGTGCCAGGGTGTCTGTCACGCTGCCTTTAGAAGAGTTTACAACAGTTGGAGAAACTAACAATCACAAAAATTAAAGTAAAACTCAGAAATGAGATCTTAAAAAATGAAAGGTTTAATGCTCTGATGTTAGTAAATCACTCAAATAATTTCCAAACTTTATTCAAAAACTTTGGAAAGGGGCAATAGTGTTCAAACGTCAGACGACTTGGAAGGAAGTATGAAAGGAAGTATGAACCCATGGTATGAAAGCTTATATCATCCTTTTTCTGGTGAAAACAAAGGAAAAACAGAAGCTAGTCGATAACCTCTCGTTTACGGTTAAGATAGATTTGATTCCGATGAAAATATTTCTTCAAACTTTTCAATGCAAAAAAGTATTTTGAGAAAGGCACCGTAAGTCTGTGGCGAGAAGTTGTGCAGGGCTCATTAAAACCTTTGCATATAACACGACAAAATAGCCCTCCCTGTCAAATTTCATAACCCATCGAAATGAAATAGTTATTTGAACAATTCAAAAACTAATTCACTAGTAGGCTTTGAAGGGATTAAGCCACAAAACTTCCATAATAAGCAAAATATACCATAACATGCACTTCTGAGCATCGAAATATTTCTTCATATTTCAAAAATAATGAACTAATTCATAGAATGCACAATGAGATAAGTATTTAGATTGCATCTGAAAGAAGTTTTGAGATTGCAATTTTTGCGAGCTTCACAGCTAAATATAGTAGAAATTTCAGAATTAAATTAAATAACATATAGTGTAAGGTTATCAGGGGATTTTAGAGACAGTTTCACATTAGAAGCCTATCCGAAAGCATTCGAGATGTCTGAGTTGAACGATCCCATTATTTCTGCGCACGCTTCTAGGAAAAATAGTAGAATATTTCGAAGAACCTAATAGTCCCTTTAAGCGTTGTAGGTTACACAGTGAAGAAATTGAAAACGACTGGGACTGCATAAAATATTGAAAATCGAGTGCACCCGACAAGATTTCAGTGAGTAATTCACGCAACATGTTGTATGAGGTTAAGACTAACTTGTTTGTGCCACAAGACTAAGTTCAAAAAGACTTTATTGCTGGTGGAAAATATTTCTGTGAGACAACAATTAAAAACGAACTTTAGTGGCAAGCACTCGAATCACAATCTCGCAAGACTCTATTGCTGAAGAAACGCCATTTAAAATCAAGATAAAAATTTCACGGTAAATTTGAAGCATGGTGATGATTTCTTCAGCAAACTGTGTGGTCGCCATTTACGGCTACAATTTTACTTGCGCATTTAAGAAAAGATGGAACAGTAAACACCCTGAAGAATAACATCCAATCACTTAAGCACGGTAATTGGACCATGATAATATTGGTAACTTTGAATTGACTGGTATACAAGAGACTTATTAAATTGCGAAAGACATGGATACAGCCAAACACGGAATGATTTTGAAAGATGACTTACGAAAAGTTGCTGAGGAATTGGATCTTGGATTTGAATGACTGCTTCAACCAGACAATGAGCTTAAGCACAACGTCAAGGTAATTCGTAAAAGGTTCAAAACAACAAGATCAATGTACTTATTTGACCTGTCAATTGCAGGATTTAAATCGGATGAAAAATATGGAGACAACTCAAAAGCCAGATGCAAGCAAGTTGACCTATCGACCTTAAGTGTTTGCTCACAAAGGATGAACAAATAGTCCAGTTGAGTTCTACAAAGATTAAGTAAGAATTTGTAGGAGCCGCTTAAGAGCTATAATTGCAAATGGACGTGCTGCATTTAATACTGAATTGAATTTTTTTCACAAATAAATGAATATCTTGAATTATTGCTCCCGATTAATTGTACAAATTCTGCATAAATGCAAAAATTCTTTTTCTTCTTCATTTAGGTTTGTTGGAGTTGGCAGCATTTTTTGATTAGTTTTCTTACATGTACGTCAACAATGCAGCTCAATGTAGCTATGCTGGTTCATTTTAACGTATACCTCAACTGAAGGACCCCTTTATGTTTTGTTCAAACAGCCTCAGGACATGACACATCCTCCTCCTCTTCTTTGCATCTCCATTTGCTCTCAGGCTTCGTTGAAGGCTCCACAAGGTCTTTGATGAACAAGACGTCGGACTCTACAGCTATAGAGACAGAATCGTTATCCATCTGATTACATGACATTTCATTTCTTCCCTGTCCAAAAAGCATGTGCTTTGGGCAGTTTAAATGAGTGATCTTGGGGGCAAGAATTAACATCGGCCGTTCGAGCCACTCTGCTCAATGAACCTATTTCACAGAGTTCCTTGAGAAGAGTGTTCTGAAACTGCAGGAGGATAGCCAACATTGACGTTTTACAGTAAACAGTAATTTCATCTTGATGCAACACGGTTACAGTCCAGAATTTGGGACACACGGCGGAAGTCGCTATAGGTTAGAATTTTCATCTGAGCACAGTTTTGCCTTGAATTGCCGTAAGTAGTGAATTGTGACCCTCAAAGCAGCGCAGCATGTACCACCAGCAAATCATGCTCCTCCCTTTAGTGGGTTACCCTAAGACGAATCAACTATTGTAACTTATTTTTGCCATTCAAACACGTCTTGCGACGTACAATCGTTGGTAGCAATTAAGCAACAACTCATCAGCTCAGCTCTGATACCAATTCTGCTCTCGCATATGGCCTAAACTTCGGTCACAGCTTCGAACACAGATCGATGAACGTAGCAAATAAGTGAAGTTTTAAAACCATGGGTGGCTTTTTTTTGTCCGGGTAGCTTGTTTTGAGCGATGTTTGATAAGAACATTTCATGAAATAGCCTCTACGAAGTGCATTGCGATTTCACACAATGACACTTCAGTTACTTCAGATTGTTTTATTTTTAAATTGTTTGTATGAATATGCCATAAAAGCACCGGAATTAGCGTTCTATTTTCGATTGAGCCGATCGAAATGCACACCTAAAATTTTTCATTCAATCCAGAAAAAATAACTCTTTTTCTATCAGTCGCCTGAACAGCCATTCATGTTTCAAATACAGTCAACGCTTCTATTTATTGTTTGAAAACTTGGTAATGATAATGTTTGGAAAAATGAAAGCAGAAAATTATTCACCCTAGTTATTTTTCTGTTAATAACGCACACACAAGCAGGTAGCATCTAAACGAATGTACGTTCAAGTAAGACATGCGTTCAGCAAATAAAGTACTGACTTATACGAGTATTTTACATTGCGTTTTTCAGTGTAACGCGCGTGTGATGTGATTATTATACTATACAAATACCGGTGAGACTTTGATTCCCGCATATACAAATGAGTTATTTTTTGCTATTAATATAAATTTAAGTTCGCACGAACCATGATAACAACACATCAGAGTGACTAAATAATATGTTCGGGCCCAAGAGAACGAACGGCAAGAATCGGTAACAAATTTCTATAAATATTGTCATGCAATGTTAGGACGACTATGTTCTAAGTTTCGAATGGATAAGAACAACCTACTGGTCGCATTAATCTTCAACATAATTAAGTGTGATATATTGCACGTCAACTTTACTTATTCTCTAGAAATGCTACTTATTCCTGCTCATTAAATTTTTAGTCCCAAATATCACAACAGCATCATGGGAACAGGCACCATCATTGACTAGTTTAGCTTCACTATACAAGACTGGGGCATAGCGCAGATACTCAACTGTAAAGTTAAATGGAAATCAAAACAGCATATTTTCCAATCCTGAAGTAATTTCAGGCTACAAATTTATTACACTGATGGGCTCCTTTCTGAAAAATCTCTGCCAAGGTAGGTTTAGCTGATTTACATTTCAACTCAATTGCTAATTTCAAAAAACTGTTTTCGTTTTTTCTAGCACGGCTAGTTTTTCTTCAGCTTGGGGCCCACAAACACATCAATTTGCGCAATGTTGTTAGTAGGAAGGCTGAATTAATTTGTCGTTTTTGTTTATTTAGCAATCAAGTGTAGCCCTATATACCTAATCACCATGGTATAGTTAAATGACTTAGATACTTTAAAATACTTCTCCTAAAAAATCACAAAATTTGAGTTATGACAGTCTTGCAGTGATGTAGCGCAATGCACCTAACCCAAATCAATAGTTTATATAATGCCCCCTCAGAGGTCCCCAGTATTATTAGTTTATGCGACATTCATGTGAAAAAAATAGTGCAAGTGTTTAGCTACCAGACTAAACTAAACATATGTATACTGATGAATATGCTTAGAGATCACTACATTCCCTACGTTATTAGCATTGTTGACCCTGTGTGGTTGCTCCCTATTGTAATAAAATTTCGATTGTACACAGAATAATTACACTAGTACTTACTGTGCCGTCAAAAATTAGGGAAGAAAATTAGGGACTAGGTTTAATAAAATAGGTTTAATTTTTTTAAAGCTTTCACTTGTATCAAACACAGTACTTGAGTTATTATTAAATTTCCAGGTTCATGGAAAAATTATAATTGTTGCAAACCATTTTATTATCTACTACACAACATTCAAAGTTAAGTAACACGGACTAAGAAAAAATTATTCGGATTGTTCGCCATCATTGCAGCCTTTGAAAACATTGCAAAATGTCGGGAAATAATTGTTAAACCGGACAAAGTGATATTGCACAAGGGTTCTCTCCGAGTGTATAGAATAGACAACAGGTTTATTGTCGGTTAATTTTGTTTGTCTATTCAATGCAATGGAGACTGGCATGTGCAGGGGAGGTGTAAGTTGATTATCTCATCTATAGACAAGCCTTTAGGACTTGTATCTTTCGAGCCCACTTTGCCTTTTTCAGCTTTCATACCTTTTTCGCCGTCTCTTCTTTATGTTTTCTTCCTCTTCCTTCCTAACTTGCTGTTTCTATGCGCAGAGTTTCTTCTGCGGGAAATACATTATGCGAGATTCTCTGATTTCTACAGTTCATATCATGTGGTCCCCACTTTTCGTTCGTTTGATATCGCTTCCGCTGTCGCTAGAGAGTCTGAAGCAAACTACCATAATTGCGGAAAAGAAACGACTCAGTTGAACAAATTACTATGAAGTAGAATTTTGTTCATATACGTTCAATTCTGACGCTTCGTAATTAAAGTCGTAGACTAGCTAATACGAAGAAACCAAGTTAACCAACGAAAACTTCACTAAGAAAATAGTGGTGTGAACACATAGTTTTCAAAATGTTGTTGATTTTCTTCGATAAATTGAAATTGGTATTACTCTTTTACTACACGTTGTGCCCATAAGATTGTGCGAAATAGGTCTCTTTAATTGAAAGATGTGTTTTACTGAGAGCGATAATTGAAAAATAACATACTTACCTTACAAGCGTGTCAATCCTACGGAAGAAAAATGGGAAGAAGTATTATTCGGTGATAACTCAAAATTTAATGAATTTAGTGGCGTTGATGAACATTTAGTACGAAGGACAACTGGTGAGAGTTCGAAATAATGTTGTGTTAAGCAAGCAATCAAATTTAAAGGGGTTAGCGAAATGGTCTTGGTATGATATTGGGGTTCAACGTATCTTGTGAGCTTAAACAATAAGGTAATATTACTGTCAAAATGAATGTATTTGAACAATCTGTTGTCATAATGTTGCAATTTCCAGGGTTTGAAGCTTTTGTAGTTATGGACGATAATACGCCCTGAGATGAAGCAAGGCTGGCACTGAATCATCTGCAGGACATGGAATAAAGATCATCTTCCGCCTGCTTAAGGTAAGATATGAATTACACAGATAAATTACAGAAGACTCTTACACAGAATGTCGGGGCGAGGAATCCAGCAAATCCCAAAAACTCCTGCATAATTTAAAAAAATTAATGGGTGAAAACTTTTAATGACGAGCGATGAAATTTGGAGGAATCCTGTGGCGTAGATTCGCTGCGGTGGCTGGAAGCAATGGTCACTGAACTAAATGAAAAACATGTGCTCTCTTCCGCATTCGTACGAGGTTGGAAAATTGATCTTGTTCCTTAATTTTTGAATCTTATAAATACAAATTTATACGTGACCTCTGTTCTTACTGGTACCTTGGAAATGTACCGTAAATTTAAGAACTGTATTAAAATCACAGGAAATTTCGGAAGATTATAGGTCGTATGTTTGAAAATATGCAAGTTTTAATCCACGTCCTTTAATTTTGGATTGGAATGTAGGTCACTTCTCGGTATCATATTCAGCTCTGTTTAACTATCGAAACGCGATTGTTGCGAAGTCCTTACTGCCTAAACATCGAATAAAACATTATAACATGAACTATGAGTTTCGAACTAATTTTTCTTATACAGAATAAGAATTGGCAAGAATTCTCAAAAATAATTCGGAAGTAATCCGAAAGCTCTTCATTTCAAGTAGCAAGCATCACTATAAATTTTTATGCATGATTTGTACCTCAATCGACGAATGAATTAGACAATGAGTTCAGTAAAAACATCGTCTTGATGTTGAGCAAGAATCAAAGTAACCAGCTTAGCTCCTTTTCCTCGCTCTTTTGAGCTTGCTCCTCTTAAGCTCACGAGTTTTAATGGCTCCCCTATCATTTCTTTAGCGTTGAGTTTGCGTTCGCTAGCCAAATTGAGGTTTGATAGCACGAAGATGTCTCCGTCACCAGAGTTCCATGAGCGGGACCTTCGCAAACCATCGATGGAAGATCGACGCTTGATGATCGCGGAATATTTTCTTCCAGATGCTTGAGTTGCGTCTACTGGGTGCCGTTTAGCATAGCTCGGGCGAGGCATGGTACTGGCAGATTCATTGTTGATAGCATCGTTTTTCTGGCAAAATGAAGTGGTAATTACTTTCTTCTTGCTGTTTCCGTTGCTGACATTCGTTGGTTCTGTTTCAAGTTGTTTTCTTAGGCTTTGTATCTCAGGTTGAGCACATGATTCTGTCGAGGATGCTTCATCTTTCTTGGTTTGAGCACAAGCTTCTCTAGTGTTTGGTAATTCTTTCAGATGCTCGTCAGTGCATTGAATTCCGACTGAGGTAAAGAGACTTGCATTATTAGGGAAATGAGTCTGAACATAGTGAACATCCCTGATTGCTTTTCCATTACTTGCGGAAGAAAATTTATATTGGACAGCTTTTTGATGACCGGTGTTGGTTTTACCGGAGCGTGAAGCCAATTCTTCTCCTTCGGAGTCATCTACTCCCTCTGGCGGAGCGTACGTCATTGGTGCTGTCGTTTGAAGGGCATGGCGGGAATCATCTGAAATAAAAATGTGCGTTATTCGTTGTTTAAGAGTGAATAAAAAATAGTGTCACTATGGCACTCATAAATAAAGTCCTCAGCATTTTAATGAAGTTTTTATCTACACTGAATTTTGTTTGAAATGATACAGTTACTGCAGTTCAATTATGAAACATTTTCAGGAGAGTTACGAATGAAAAGTAGCATAACACAGATACGACCTAAAGGTGCGACAAAAACTATATTTCATTAAAGTTAATGATTCAAATTTTACTCATCCTGTCTCTCACTGCCCTGTTAATGAAATCACAGACATGGCAATAAGGTCATGCTTCTGTTCTCAATTGTTCAAAGAGCTTTGGTAAAATTTGAGTATTAAGACAATAATCGGACACAGACATGCAATGCAATAGATTTATTGTCACTAGTGTAACTGTTTCTCTGAGAAGCGAACTTGGTTCGGGAGGAATATTTAGATAGTGAATTTCTCTTTCAATTAAAATTAGCATCTCAAAGCTCTTGAAACTTAAAATATAAGACCTCAGGTCAGTAAAGATAGATGCTATTGAAATTCGAGAAAATTTATTTTCGTTATAACAGTGAGCGAATTGATCGCTTCTAACAACAACCCGCTTACTTGCCACCGCAGTGTCATCCACTTGTTAAGAAGTTATTGTGCATTAATAAATCCAGGGGTTGGACAAAATAAGGGAAACAGCTTGGAAAATCAACAAAATATATTTTAATATAGTATTGCTCCACCATTTGATGCAATTGCAGCCTCAATTCTACGACGTATTGATTAATACAAATAGTGAATTGTTTCCAAAGTAATTTTAGCCTATTCTTCAGTTAAAACACCCACTAGTTCTTTTAGAGACGATGGCTGCGGAAATCGACTTCCTACTTGAATCTCAAAAACCGAATATAAATGCTCAATAATGTTGAGGTCTGGAGATTTAAATGGCCAGATGAGATGCTCAACTTCATTAAAATGTTCCTCGTGTCATTCTTTGCATTATCATCTTGAAAGATGGCTTTTCCCTCCGGAAACAGTGCTTGAACCATACGATGAACTAGGTCTCCCAAAATTCCTGAATAGTCTCGGCTGCTAATTCTTCAGTAAAGGGAAATTATTGGCCCGCCGGATTTCCAAGGAATAGCACCCCAGATCATCACAGAACCCCCGCCAAGTTTTACGGTTGGGAGAAAATAGTCTGGATTAAAGGCTTCTTTCGGCTGTCTCCAAACGTACACTCGGCCGGAGGTCGGAAATAAGGTAAACGATTCATCAGAGAAACTCACATTTTTCCACTGCTGAATCCAGATTTGTATAGCTCCCGACGAACAGTTTTTGTGGAAACTGGGTTTTGTAGGTGTTCATTGAGGTCTGCAATGATTTTAAAAACCGTTGTCTTGTGACCCTCTCTAACAATTAGATTTAGTCTGACGGTCTCTCTCAGACAACTTCAACTTTCGGCCAGACCTGTGCTTTGCTGAGGAGGATTTTCCTTCTTTTTCAAAGGCAGTCATTACTTTTGAGACAGTACCTCTTGAAACGTCACGCATTCGGGCAGTTTCTGTTACACTAGCACCTGCCATACGAGCACCAACAAATTGTCCTCTTTGAAAGTTAGAGAGGTCTGCCATTTTTTAAAATTACAAACGAATTTTCTTTGAGATTTCTTTAAAAAACAGTTAATTTAAATAAAACATCAAACAGGAACAATAATAAGCAATAAAACTTTAAAATATGTCAACTTTTGATTGTTCATTACATGTACAAGGATTATGGTTTCAAAATGTCAGGTGTTTCCATTATTTTGTCCAACCCCTGTATTTTAAGCTTCATTACAACCGTTGCCTGATTAATTCCGGATTTGTTTCTCAAAAACATTCATAAGTGATACGTTAGTCCTGGGTAGCAGCTGAAACGTTTTCGTTAAGAGTTTTGCGTCAACGTCGCAAAGGTTTAAGTTGGTCAGAATTAAGTTTGTTGTTCTATAACGAACTCATACTTTTAAAATCCCAACGTTGTGTGAGATATATGATGTATAGGCCGGGTGACTAATTGAAGTTTTATGTACTGAGTATATAATTACACTTTAGGAAAAACGTTTAATATAATAGTGGAGCAAAACAGTTCTTCGAAATTTAGAGTATTCAACTACATACAACTGTTTGCAGAAACTTCAACGCTGCTACGTTCGATTCCGAAGTTAGAGCGACGGAACGGATTCAAGGTTATAATCCATGAGCAGGGTTATTTATGCTTTAGGTAATGACCTTAAAGGATAAAATAATGTCAGCTTTTATTCTCAAAATTATTTTCTTCGCTGTATCGAACAAGGAATATGAGGGAATATTAAACTACCGAAATTACATAAAAAAACATGAGTCCTATGAGTACGGTAAAGT
The DNA here is from genome assembly GCA_014220935.1 of Platorchestia sp. MABIK. Lineage (NCBI taxonomy): Eukaryota > Metazoa > Arthropoda > Malacostraca > Amphipoda > Talitridae > Platorchestia > Platorchestia sp. MABIK. The sequence continues at coordinate 11,439 of JACJUY010000950.1, forward strand.
TCGGAGTGAGCTTAAGTCCGGCGGGCTTGAGAGAAATTCTCCCTGAATAAAAATGAAACAAGCTTAATCAACCTAAAAATTTAATTACGAAGGGGATTTGAACACGGGTGTTTCAAGAAGAGAAATCCAAGTGGTTTCAATGATGGATGACGAATAACTAAATTTCATAACTTACCCGAGCACGGAGATGAAGGTAAACATGCATGCACCTGAGAAGCAATGATTCCCTCGAACTGTCGTTACCCCACTCACTTGTTATGACGTTTAGATTTTCTTGTCTGAAAGTTTGGCGATGATGTGCGTACGAAATCAAATTGTCGTTATTTAGAACTAACGGTTAAACAAATGCTTATACTTCACAGTTTTTACTGAACTCACCACTAATGACAGGCTTATTGGCGAAAGATGCTTTTTCGAGGAGCTTTGCCAGAAACCGGGGGAGAATCTTCACCATCTCTTGCCTGCACGTGAGTGAGCGAGCAATTAAAGCTTCACAGGCGTGTTTAGTGCTCATTTAATTGATTCAAGTTCGAAATATTGTGAACCCTAAAAAAATGCGCTTAGTGTAGGTTTGTAATAGTTTTTTTCAAACTATGAGTTTATAATATAATCTTTCATTCAAGAAGGTAGATTTTGTTTACTAAGTAACTTGAATAACAATTAAGGGTAGAAACCAATGCCGGCTCAACAGCTCGTACAGCACGTGTTAGACAGGAGGAACACGTCGGAATAAATTCTAGAAATGTGGTTCGGCTTTCTCACCCTCACACTCTCACCCTCACAATTGATTTCTCAATTTTAAAATTTGTTCGTAATGTAATAAAACTTGGAATTCTTGAATTTCTCTAAATACATAGGAACAAACCCAGCCTTATTGATGTACAGAGTGCGCATCTCTTGCTTTCGGTTGGGCAACTGTAGATCAGGGAACGCTGTGTTGTTTACTTTTCAATTAGGTTTCATTCTGCATTTCATTCATTTTTTCTCCTTTAACTGTGTTCAGCTATAGGGAATGGTAGTCTGTTCGCAATTACCGGTGTTTAAACATCTCAAGTTGTGTACAATGTGTGCAATTACCTAGTTAGTACTTTTGAATTCTCTATTTACAATTACAGATTTACCGCTGATGATGGATCAAGGCCCAAAACGTTCGTTTTCGTATTGACCACATGCAATTTTAACTATGTGGACTTCTTTTGTTTTTGTCCTCAATTCTTTACTTTTAAATCCATTGTTATTTTGTTTTTCGAGACGCATCAGTTCTACGTGAAATAATATTTGTGGGGTTAAAATAAGTCTCAATCAAATGATATTATATTCTCGTACTAAAATATCAGCCAAATACTTCAGTTATGACAGTGTAGGAGGAGGGACATTTTTCAATTAGAGGCAGCACTTCCCTATAGACGGTTCAGTTATTTTGAGGGCTTATAATTGACCTACTACATATACAATAATTCAAATCAATCAAGCCGGACTACATTCGTGGGAAGGGAAGATGATGTCATCCCAGTGCTTCTTGGACCAAGATTTATTGCGTATACCAGTGTGTAAGACTGATAATCGTTTTTATAAAATGAGCTGCGTCTGTCCGTCCGTCCGGCAAACTTGGAAACGTAGTAAGATTAGGTCCGTAGCACATACACACGGTTACAATGTCTGTACTACAAATGGCACGTTCACTGGAAATGGATTAATTTTCTGGAAATTATGATGAATGATGTGCACTAGTCAATACGAAAGTGGAGAATACGATTACAAGAGATGGGACTGTAGAATCTGGGTGTCCTGTATGTTGACGTGCCCAACATTCATTAGAAAAAATTAGTGTACCTAGTGGACGCTCGATAGGCCCAATGAAAAACGTTCCTAAAATAGTACGAGAGTTTAAAATTGAATTAAACACGAATTTGATAAGCTGGAAAGCTAGCACGATCTTTAAAACATTTTCCTAATAAGTCACTAGGACATCAAGTCAAAGCGAACGGAAGGACGCTTCACCCAAAACATCAAAATATCCTTCGACAGATATAATATCTACGCTTGTAGAAGCACTGAAGCAACCCACAATAGGCATTAAAAACAAGAACTACAAACAAATTTTTCCGAGCTAATGTTCCCCTCAGGCTTGAAAAAACAATTCCCCAATGAAACGCAACGCCCTGGAATCCACTCACGAACCCTTCACTATAAAGAATATAAAAACTGGAAACGCTACCCAAAATCCCTTCTTGTCATTCTTCACGCCAAAAAATGTACAGGCAACGACCAAGGCGTCTAGTTTAAAAAACTTCAAGAAATCTTCAAGCCCCGCTGCACAAAACCGGAGATCGATGGCTGAAAATGTCGTCACACAACGTCAAATCCAGAACCGTCAGGTAATCAACAATAATACAATCGAGAGATAAAAACAATGAATGAAAATTCAAGCGACAGCCGAGGCAAATTTATTGCTGTTTAACAGAAGCGAAAACCCTGTCATAGAACGTTCAGTTCCACGCAATTTAGAATGCTGATATTGAAAGTACCGTAGTGGATAGTTCAGGAGCAATCATTAAACTTGTCTGTTGACCAATGCGCGTTACCGAGATATTACAGAATGCAACTCACTTTGTCATGCAGAGAAGAAAGATAACGTGAGACGTTTGCCTTGAATATTTTCACTTTTGAGTTTTTATACACTGGGAAGCCCATTCCAAAGCAGATCACTTGAAACTGAGAGCTTTTTGTTTCATGTCTGATGAACAGTAGGAAAATATTATGTTATTGCTTCAATTTTTTTGGTCGGTATTGTGGGAGGAGGAAATTTAAAACTTCGTTTGACAGATAACGCGTGTTGGGCTTCGTGAGTAATGAATCTTGGTAATATCGAGGTCCAGGTTAGTTTCGCTAGGTATTAAGCTGAGCACAGCTGCTGGAGGAGTGAAAATTTTCGGAAGATAGGATGTGTGGTTGGAATGGATAAAAAGGAAAGTGAATGCGTCAGGATATTTGGGTTCGAGTATTACTGCAGATGAAGGAAAAAATTAAGAGGTGAATTATAGAGCTAGAAAAGGCCATCGCGGTTAGGGAATTTAACAAAATGTAACGAGATAAAGAGGAGCAGGTATGAGAGCACATGCAGAGAAAGTTGTTCGAGAGTTTGGGTGTGCTTGTTGTATTGACGGAGCTGAGACTTGTTGAATGAGAGTGGAGGAGAGACTGAGGATGATTGTGTTCAAAATGAAGCATCCAAGAAGCATGGTAATTGTGACACATCGAGATAGCGAGAGAAATTAGGTGGTACGAAAGTTTACCGGTGTGATAGGAAAATTACGCGAAAGTGTTGGCGTAGATTGCTAAGGTAATTTGGTCATTCAGAAAGAATGAATGAAGTATGGTGAAATGAGTGATGGCTTAAGTGTAGACAAGCACTTCTAGAGGAAGACCGAGGTTTGGACGAGTGAAGGGACTTCGAGGAGTGTTATTCAGATAGGAAGTGCTAATTGAAGGTGCAAGAGTTCCTGCTCTCTGTAGGAAAAAATGGAGGAGAATTTTGGTTAGCGCCTGATATTTCACGCATCCCGAACGGGGCTTGGACCTGCCTCCAAGTTTTTTTGCTGAAATTGCTAACAGAGAGTTTTTGGGGAAGAGTGATCAAGGCTCAACATGACAAGGCGTGGGGGAACCAATAGAATTCGGTGGAGGCCCCGCAACTGAGGCTTTCAAGGGCGGTCCAAACGTGAAGACGAAGATATGTGGATGGGTGCATGTAAGGCCCTTGCTGTTGAAAGACCCACGTTTGGCTATTTTTTTCTGGGGGTAGAAAGCTCTGTGATCTAAAGATTATTTAGGTAATCTTTACGCAATTTGAACTCATCTCAGTTTTTTCAATTTTTCTGTTGCTCTAGGGATGTATTTTGTGGCATAATTCAATAATTTTACAACAGAAAGCTACTTTTTTGATGCAAAGTAGTGTTAACTATGCTTGAAGATGGGCGTAAAAGACTTAGCTCAGTTTGAAAAGCTTAGTAGGTAGCAGGAACATATTAGAAATTTTTTCGTGATGATGCTCGTTAAAAACACCAATGTACAGTATAACTTTCTTGTCTGTACGAGAAGCCCATTTGAGTATAGGCCCTTGGAAATGGAGTTGCCAACTTGGGAGTGCTGATGGCATGTATTCATGAAAAATTACACGTTTATTGAGATTTCTCACGTATTTCACTAGTTATAGATTTTTTAATCGTTAATAAGGTTATAGTACTTGAGAGTTTCTTCATGAAAGAGTGAATCATTCAAGAAATAAGGCACAATTTAATTATTAGGATTTTGTTCCAAACTTGAGATTTTGTTGTTAGCAGTGATAAACAGATATTATTACCCATTTCTTAGTTGAAGGAATTTTTCATGAAGAATTTAAGAAAACATTTTTACTAAAGTTTACAATACTTGAACACAAAATGTACAGTATTACCATAAACAAATTTTAATCAAATGATTACTCTCTACAATAAGCAATTTTATTTTTCCTGTTACAAAAGTTCAGGAAGAAAGAGGTAGAAAAAATAGCTCAGACTCCTAAACCTATGTCCACATACCCTCAAAAAAAGCCAAAGTAATCCACCAACCTAACCTATGGCAGTGTATTTAACTTATTTCTTGTCATTGGACAGACCTGCATGATTAGAATTTGAAAGCAGTGGAATATAATTTTAATTTTCAACAGAAGTGAAATAGCAAGCTCTTAAAAACTAATGTGTAATTTACGTGACATCGATTGCTAGTAAAATTTTGGAAAGATTACTCAGAGTCTAATTTCCAAACATAAACTGGATTGTAGACTTCACCACAGGTTCCTTGAAAAACGCAGCTGGTTTATAAATCTCCTTGACTTTTTGTGAGAAGTCAGCAGATTTTACGACATTTCGAAAACTGCAGACCTCCCTGCAAACATTCAAAAAGCTTCTGATGAAGTTTCCCGTGACATGCTTATGGCCGAAGTAGAAGTCCATAGTATGCCGGGGAGTTACTCGCGTTGGTAATAAAACTGCCTCATTGGTCACTTTCAAAGAGTAACGATTCAAGGACACTCGATCCGTAGTGCAACTTAGACTAGAAATTGTTAATTATAGGTGACTCCTCCTAAATTTTTTTTAGAACATTATAAAATCGAATCTCCCTTGTTGTATGATATGAAATATGTGCTAGTAGAAAGATGTAAAGTATGTCTTGTTTTTACATTATTTGACAAAAAGAATGTTCTCAAACCCTATCTCCCCTGCTTCTTTATACTAGATTTAAAATAAGAGATTGTGACTAGCATCATCTTACGGGTACAACATCAACGGTGTACACAACATCACAACAACATCACGGTGTACACAACATCACGGTGTACACAACATCAATGTTGCAAGCTTTTCGGCTTCTCAATATTAGTGTCATGTAATATATTTTTGACCATTCCGTGTGTCGAGTTCTATTTTGTATCATATTCGGAAAATAATTAGTAATAGAATTGATGGAAATCACTCAGCAGTGAAATAAAATAAAATAACATGCTCAGCAGCCCTAATTGCGATTTTTGCCATTAATTTATAATCTGTGTACTGGATTTCAATGCGCCAGTTCGAATTAAAATTTTTGGATATGATTCAATCTATTGCCACACTAATGTTTTAAATGTAATATGAAAAAAAAATTTGGTTGTTCCAATAGCGATAAATATCGGCACAGGTAAACACATAAAATGGAACTATACATCTCGTGATGGAGAAGGAAAAGCAGCAGATATTGAATAATGGTGGTGACATAATACACAATGTTTTTCCAATATTTAGCTTCGTGATCGATCGTTTAGGGTCGCTTCCGTATAACACACAATACGTGCGCAAAAACTGCTTATCATTACTACCACTCATAACCTCACTTATTACTTAAGCTACTACTTTAGTGAATAATATGAACCACCTAGGCAATGGTAGTTCAGAGAAGTGAGTATTATTCTCTTAAAAAAAATTGAAGGAGGATGTGAAGAAAGAGGAGAAAAAGTTCGAAATGAACATTCAGCGATTATTAATCTAATCACTTCGACACATCTGCTTATCGCATTCCCACGCTTAACTGCACTGCCTTCGTTAATTATTTTAGGCTCTCTTCCATTTTTCTCAGCTGAAAACAAATTTCACGGCATTTCTGGCTATTGTATACAATACTCACAAGTATCCATTTACGCTTCATGCTATTTTTTGCAGTTTATCGTGCTACACAAGTAAATTAATTAGCATTAAAAAAATTGCTGCACCAAAAAACGATCTCGAACACAAAATTTTATTCAATTGGTACAAGTAGTTGCCTAGAAAAATTACGTTTTTGCGACTATAACTAGTTCAGTTTACAAAAATGCATTTAAGAATTCTTTAAGAATACTCATAACCTAAGCGCATGCAACAATGTGTTCAAAACCAAAACAGAACTTAATCTATTCTTTCCAACTCCGAGTTATTTACTAATCACATCAAAGACTGCTGAGCGCAAAGTATCGTCCTACCGGTAGCGCATGGTCACGAAGACATAGAAGACAGGATTGTAGGCACAGGAGCTCTTGGCGAGCATCACAGGAGCGATGGCCACGTAAGGAGGCGGGCTGTGTCCGCCCAGCAGGCCGTAGTACAGCGACACCGCTGCGTACGGCATCCAAGCCACCATGAATCCCACGCAAACCGCTATGGATATCTGCAACACGAATGTGCGATGACCGTGCGAGAAATATTCACTAGGATATAGGAAGAACGCTTGCAGAAAGGAGCTAATTCTGAAAGTTTGTTAGCCATTAAGGTAAGAACAAAAGTGAAAAATTGGTACTGATAGCTTTGGAAAGAAACGGAAATATAAAAGACAGCGAGGCATTGAGTGTTCATAAAGAAGGCGAAAGGGTTTCTTGAAAAAACTATCAAGGTATTATGTCCATCTCGAGTCACGAACAAGTGTATGGAAATTAATCCTAATACACTCTAGATGTAATCGCTCATTTTATACATTATTTTCCGATCAAACTCACACAAGCAAAAAATTCACATTTAACTTAAAAACACGCATTTAGTGTACTAGAAGAACGTAATAGGTGATATGTGCAAATGAATTTCGATAGTCTAGTTACGAATGTTATTGCCACTGTAAAGCTCGACGTCTATTTCAAAATTGGAATGTCATGATCACTAAACTAGACGTCGTCACATAGCAGCATCAGTCTTAAGATCAGCGTAACCTCTCTTTATATACTCATGGGTTGTGATAACTATCAACCGGAACATGACTAAAATGCGTCCAAAGAAAAATTTAGGACTTCACGGCAAGTGGTAATGAAAGAGAAACCGTCTCGCTTCTTCAAATCACTCCCGACGTATTTTTTTGATGTTTTTTCGAATATTTTTGTACAGAGAAACAGAAAAGTTAGGCGCCAGAGGTATAATTTTCTGCTCCTATCTTATTGAAATCCTCTCCATCCTGTCGGGCTGTAAATACGAGGTGCTATGAGAAAATTTCCGGACTTGGTCTAATATTTTTCTTTGCCACCTGGGCTACCAATGGCTCTCAACGCCTTCAACGTAGTCTCAGTGCAACTTGATTCAATAAATCCTGTATTTTACCATATGTTGAAAGTGCCAAAAGATATTTTTGCTGTAAGCTGTGAAGCACCTCCTGAGTTTTTTCTGAACGTCTTCTACACTGTCGAAACAGAAATTTTTCATGTGAATTTTCATTCTTGGGAATGCAGAAAAGTCACAGGGGGTCAATGCTGGCAAACATCGATGCTGTGTGACTGCAATCATGCTTTTTTTTGGTCAAGAACTGTGGTGCTTACAATGAAGCTTTAGCACGCGTTTTGTCATGACGCTACAGTCAGTTTTTATCTTTCCAAAATTTGCGCCTTTTCGGTCACACATTTTCTTTCAGCATCTCAAACTTGCATGAAACTTCTTGAAGCATTGCATGAGTTTCAGCAGGCAATTTACCATGTTTAAACAAAAATAGAAGCAAGTTAGTAATCAGTTGTCTTAAAATTCGCACCAAAAATTCAATGCTCGAATAAAAAGCACAATTATTCGTTGACCGAACTCCAACTCATAACAGAACGAAACTTATCACTCTGACTCCTAGATATTACGTAATCGGACGCTGGCACACTGCCTTGTGCAGTCACGTCTAACAGTAAGTGCAGTGCCGGAACTTTCAGTACCTCATGTTGCAAATACCTTGTGTAAATATAATAGAATTTATTGAATGGTGTACATTGTAAAACTTCCACTAATGTCTAACCATTGCCACTAGTACGTGGAAAATTTTGTAGATCCACAGGGTTCTAATCCTGTTCGTGTGTGTCGATGCCGTGCGGCATCGTTAATGTAAACGTTACTTGTACTCTAAATTTCAAACCTAGATATTGGCCTTAGGCTAGATATTGGCCTTTCTGGTTATGAAATATTATCACCATAGTTCTGGTGTTTGAATAGCTTAAAATTATAATTAATTTGAACAAACCCGAAACGTAGATCATCAATAAGTCATAGCGTAACAATTTCCCATCTCTGAGGTGTACGACCGATCCAGGCGACCGATTAGGGCCAATACGCCCTAATTACCGCAGTGAGTTGGAAGTCACTCCGCGATGAGCTCTGCCTTCCCCCCGCGGCGCGGCGACACCTCTGCGTGTTCTGTCGCACCTTGTAGAGCAGCATGGCGTAGCTGGCCAGCATCACCAGGGCCGGGGTCAGCACCACCACTAGCAGCGTCATCAACAGGTAAACTTTGCCAGCTGAAAAAAAGTTCTGGTTTTAGGCTTTGGTCACACAGAAAGAGGGATTGCACTGGTGTCTGTCTCTGCAAAAAGCCTCTGCGACTGTTATTAAACCAATCATATGATTTTGAAACCCAAGTAAAGATTTTGCTAGTGTGTGGCTCGTATTCAATTTATTTCCAATATTCGTTCAGAGTTTTAAAACAATTTATTAGAAAAAGAAAACGAAGGTCAAAGGTTAGACAATATTGTGCAGCTGCACGTGTTAAAGGTTCTAGCTTGAAGGACAATGATTCTTTAAACACAGTCGTAAAACCATACCAGAGAGTACAAAATTCATGGTTCACTTGCATCTGGAATTCGACACTGTTTTTTTACATCTCTCCTGCGGTGAAGTAAGGTTATGTAGTGTCGTACTATCGACACAACTTGAGGTATTGTAGCAGAAGCTTTAACTTCACTTCAGTTCCCTGAGCCGCAACTCGGGAGAAGGATAAGTATACGCACAGCAAGGCTCTTAGTAATGTACTGATT